>JARDUL010088090.1:628-11533 GCA_030265205.1 Dirona pellucida | reverse complement strand
TATTATTATTATTATCATTATTATTACTATTATTATTATTATTATTATTATTATTATTATTATTATCATTATTATTATTATTATCATTATTTGCCCAGGCTAGAGCTCTCAGTTGTCCCGTAACTGAGGAGTGATCACTAGGGTAACAGCAAAATGTTTATCAGTGAAATGTATGGACCTCACTGTACATTGTTATCCAATTTACTGGTAAAGGTGCTTGGACGCAGTGGGCTCATCACCTGCCTGTTTTATAATCCTGATGCAGAGTCTTTTTTAGATGCTTTTGCAGAGCAAAGGTACGAGCAACAGAGGAGATTATAGACCATGTGATGATCCTGAATATATAATAATACATAAAACACTACATAAATAACTCATTAACATGTGTTTGAACTGTAGCCTACCATGGTTTTGACTGTGTTCTGATAGTGAGGATTCCAGCCGACGCACATTACCATCTTGTACACAGTGGGTGGGATCAGTGTGTCAATACATGCCCATCCATAGTACACACCACAATCAAACTCCTTTGGGAGTTGGTGGATCACATCTTCTGGAAAGTTAGCTGATAAAAAAAAAATTAAGGGTTTAGAGATCATTGACAAGATTTCATAATTGCATGCAGAAATAATCTTGACATACATGTAGCAACAACAAAGAGGATAAAAACAAATAAGTCCTTGAGACAATCTGAACATTTTGAAAGTTTTTTTAAAAAAAGGAGAGATACATTTCCATCCTTTAAATGTCTATAGACACTTTGGGTTCATCTTTTCAATTGTGAACAAAGAGTTACCTTCTATGTGAAGAGATACCTTTGTGACAGGGCTAAGACAAACTACCACTGACATCACCACTAACTCTCTATACATACAAGAGGAATGAGGGCTGCCAGAAGCTAAAAATGCAAATAGAAGGTTTGTTTGCTGATGAAGGGGAGACCCGAAACGTTCTTTGTTTTGTTACATGTCATGTCTATGATTTGAAGCTATACCATTTTCCCTTGTTTTTCCATACAACATACAAGAGAAACGGAGGAAACATCTACATGGAGACTAGCAAGCCAGCACTTGCCACATATGACCTATGAAATATTATCATCATTATTGTTAAAATGTTTAACGCTTAGAGCCTTCTGACAACAGGAGGAAGCGTCATATCAATATTATGTCTTTCGATCAATATCAATAAAACGTTGATTCATAATCATTCTTTGTAAACATAATTGAATCTGTGATATAAATAACTTTGGCCACCAGGCACTAAGACTTGGCATATATTTCAGAATATAGCTGACAAGAGATCAGTGTAAAACTATACAAGATAATTTGTTTCACATTTCTCACATCAAAAACTTTGTATATCATCTTCTCTTTCTCAACAATGAAAGCCTTCAGGCCTTCTTCTCATTTGAGTCTAATTTAGTGTAAAGGGTGGTAGACATCATGTGAGAGTCAGACCTTGCATCGCGCTAGTACAATGTGTGTGGACTTTGTAAAATGAAGAACAATCAATTAATAACACATGTTGGCTGCCCTGTGATAAACTATATATATAGGGATATGAAATTGGTTCATTTTCGTCGGAAATTATGAGACATTTGTTTGAAAAGAGCCACCTGGTCCTAACTTACCTGTCGGAATTCCGAGTTCAGAACTCCCACGTCCAAATCCCTTCACGACAGTCCCTTGAGCAAAATGTGGGAGATAATTTAACTTGTCTGCCATAATCGACGTTATCACTGGTCAGCTTGTGGAAAAGTTAGTGTTGGCCGCAAAGGAGTCAAGTTCTAAATCCTCAAGTTTTACTTTGAGAGCTTCAATTGGGAATCAGAAGGGAAGAAAAGAGGATAATTTTAAAAAAAATAGATGGTTACCTTTACAACAGCAAAATACTTCATGATTAGTGTACACACATACACACACACACACACACACACACATATATATGTGTGCATTCTGCTAATAAAATTAGAAACACATATTATAAAGTGAAACATACCTTTTTTCTCATTGTTATCGTTATATAGAAACAGTGTATTATTTCATGTGTTTGCATTTCTAATCTACTGTTTGAGTAGTCACAACCCCATAATATGTAAGGCTATATTTTTTTTTTAACAAGGCTTCTCTCCTATGCAGTGCATTTTTTCAAAATTAAAAAAATATAACAATCTCATATGCCATGGTGTGTTTGTGTTCTATAAATGCTAACAATCCAGGTCATAATATTGAGTTGTACACATATATATATATATGTGTGTGAGCTCAGCTTGTGTTATAACATTACTAAAAGGTCATTTGATTAAACTTCTCTTGAGGTCAGCGTCATTGTTAGAATTTACAATATCAGGGACCCAAGAGAGGAGAGGTTACAGTACCATTTATCAAATTGAGGTTTTTTTAGTTGTTCTGAAGGTTTGGTTCATAAACAAACCAGACACTTTCATGATACTCAATCTCATAATACAATGCAATTTAAAATAGATTACTGAGGTACATATCGCGGGCGTGATGGAAAAGGGGCATATCATAAAACCACAACTTTTCAGGAGAGCCAAAAACTGTTTCATTTTGTTATTTCTATTATTTTTTCCAAGCACACTATTTTTGTCATTGCCGAAGACATGGTATCATCAATTCAATGTTTAATATTTTGGTCATAATTAATGATACGCCTTTAGTTTGCTGAAAAATCGACAAACACTGGGCGTAACATATGATACGCTGTTTGCTTTCTCATCCGTCCCCTCTATTCTTGTATAAAATAGTCATGTTACCCCTTTTGTTCCTTGAATATTCAATTAAATTGTAACTATCTTATCCATTTATGACGTAATTATAAAAGTTATTTCATGCAACCAAAACACAATATTACGCCTTGTTCCTAAGGTAGCCACGTCTGCCGTGTATAATTAGTGACCTGGAGTGTTGAAATCGGAAAGTACCTTAATGTGTTTGTTTGTTAATCAAACTCCATTAATACTGCAGAGCAGTGTTGAGGTCAGCCCTATGTTCAGCCATGAAAGACAGACAAGATACCTGTCATAAAAATGAAGTCACCCCGACCACAAAACATGACTGAAAGTCCTCTAGATCAAAACATTTCAGACAAGCAGGTGATTATCCCTAAGCGTCCATAACTCTTTACTGAATCCATGTCAAATTCACAGCAAAGGAACAAAACAAGTGATGAAAGTTATTTTGTCGTTCCGTATCGAAGAATAAACAAAGAAATGACCAGCCGCACATTGTTAGATGCACATTTCTCACATAGAATATAGATAAAACTTGTTTCCGGCAAACTTGACTAATGTTTAACCAATGTTTATTCTGTATTATTCCGTTTTGATCGTTGGCAAACCGTAAAGATTTATCATCTGGCACGGCTGCTTTCGCATGCGCCTATCATCTCAGAGATTTGGGGTTTTCTGTGCATTTATGACCATCTAAATAAGTCTCAAAGTATTAAAATTAAGTGCAAATGATCATAACCTCCGCGACTTTAGGTGTATCATGAGGTGTGTCTATAAAATGAAGGCTCTGCAAAACGGAAAATCGTTATGAAACAGTGTATCAAATGAGGCGTGACATATTGATACACCTGTGTTATATTACGAAAAAAACTTTTAAAATTTTGATACGACCAAACTTAAAATTTGAATTCAAACTTTATTTTTGAAGACATTAATTTGATACAATTCACATATTCACCAGAGTGACAAAGGGGTATCATAATAATGCCCCTATTCCATTACGCCCGCGATACATTTGATGCAAATTGAACACCACAAATACTTGCTTGTTTCTAAAAACACAACCACACATTTTAGTACACATCAAATTTCAAATTTATGACTTGGTTATTATATAATGTAAACACCATGTATAATCACAATGGGCCCCATGAAAATAACCGGTGATTCGAGGTAGGCCTACCGATAAACAAGTTACAGAAAACACAGCCGCCATCTTGAATTTCGTTGATTTGACGATTGCAATTACGAAGTTCATTTTGAGTCATTTAGAATTTCTAAACCTATTATAATCTCTTTTGATTGTGGTGATTTTCATGGAAATATTTTTTATTTTAAAATACAACTGTAATTGTAATTTAATTAATATCTCTTTAACTTTAGCTATCTACATTATTGCAACATATTAATGTTATCTTTTATACAAATTGGTAACAAAACTAATGACATTTTTAATATAAATCGGTAGTAACTATATATACAGGTTTTTAGGGTCAGAGTTTTGGGATTCAGGGTTTTAGTATAGTTGTGTTTAGGGTTCAGGTGTGGGGTTAGAGTTTAGGATGTAAGGTAACAAAATAACATGATTACTTCTCGACCGTAAATGTATATATCATGAACGATTACGATTCTAGATCTAAAAAAGTATACCTCTAAATCTAAATGTTTACTGTTACCCTGGCCCTGGTTTTGTTTTACAGTTTTAGTGTTACACAGAACAAGACTTCCGAACACAAAAACGCAATTACAACTAGACTACCTATATATCATAATTATTATAGTGTAATGTAAAAGTTTAAAAAAATGGATAAAAGAACAAGAGAAGAAAAGATGGTAGAGTAGTGTAGTGTAGTGTGTAGACCAGTAAGTTAAAGTAGGTCGGAACTCGACACACAGACTCCTCTAGACTTAGATATATTTTATATTATAGATTACGACAGTTTAAGATGAAGATAGTAAATTTATATGACAGAGATTACTATGACTATGAGTCTACTCTACCTAGACTTATTAGATTATTTATTCAAGAAAATTCCCCATTCCAAGTAGTCAAGCACCCCCACCTTCTTCTTAGTTTCTTAGCCTTATTTTGAAAAAACAAGGGAAAATGGTATAGCTTCAAATCAAGACAAGTAACAAAACAAATGAACGTTTCGGGTCTCCCCTTCATCAGCAAACAAACGAACTACAAAAAAACACAAAACACAAGTAGATACAAGGGCTCAAAAAGTCAGAAAAATATTGTATATATAGTCCGTGCGGTCGGGCGACCAACTGACCTTATTTTTTTGTTACTCTTCCTTCCACAGAAATGACAATAATGACATGTTCTCACTCCACCCACAACAAAAACAAATTCGAATGGACCTAATACTAATATGAACAGGACATTTATTTATGACTGCGTAGAAGAGACGTTAATGACCTGACCTTCCAAAACAACTTCATTTACATATCGGCATGGACAATCACAGACCAGGGTGTTTTAGATTTGTTAATTTGTTTTTATGTAAGTTTACGGTTTACAAATTTACTGTAGGCTAGTCTTAACCGTTTAGACAATTATGCTAAGAATTAACATTTCGCTCAATTGCACCAGGGAAAATAATCATTGAACACAAAAATATGATCAAGATTGCAATTTACTTATTCCCCGAATGATAAATCATACATACCACTTTAACGTTCTTTTTGACTTAGTACGGTCACATAGAAATAGCTTCAAGTATTTATGTAGTCAAATAAACTTGCTTTATACACAAATAAATCATGTCTATTTAGAACGCTTGCATGAATTTACATTCACTGCCGAGTATCATCAGAGTCAGAGACTATTATAGTTATTTATTGGTATATTGCATGCTCTGGTTGGCATCACAGGGCAGAGTTGGACCAAGTCACAAACTCTATTTGTCATTTATGTTCGCATATATAATATGGCTAGACTTGTTCAAGTCGCAACATTTGGTTGATACTGACGTGATCACCAGTAATAATGTGCAATACAGGGTGTTGGTGAGATAGATAAAAAGTCTCCTGTCTGTGTCAATGATGGAAGATTGATACAAAAACTTGTTATCAAATCATATTATTTTCAAATTAAGTATTTCTCACCGGAGAATTAAAAGTGCAATAGCCGTATATAACAATTGGGATAGTGGAGTGTGAATGCCAACATAATATAATCACTAAGCACGACCCCAATCTTTTAACTGGATTGTTTTACTTCATCAAAGCCTCCGATGCAGTATGTACCGCACAGAAACATTCTCTTCAATTAAGAAAAGACAGAACTAGAGGAAACTTTTACAGTTAGTCGGAGTGCATATTTTTTAATTATAGAGAGAGGAAACAAGAGGTTATCATAGATGACTCGTTGTCTCCATCATGCTCTAATTGCAACGGAGTGCCACAAGGAACAATCCATGGACCTATGCTGTTTCCTCACAATTTCGACTTGTCACTGTCAATGTGCTGTCATCGATGACTACAGTATCATAAGCAGTGTCACACAAATTATGCAGCCGATTCAATGACCCAATATACAAGTAGGTATCAACAGGGCCTGAGGGTCTCAAGACGAGAGTTGTGCTGTACATAGCCAAAACGAGAGGTCACCACAATAAATACGAAGTACCATGATAACAACGTCAGATGCTCACGAAAATCCGCACCTGACACGAACTACCAGAAGTTATCGTCGAGGGTTCCAAATAAAAATAAATTCAAAATCCCCTTGTATTTTGAAAACTTTTTACTAACTCAAAAAAGCAATAACAAGTAGTGTCAGAACCCTGTGTTATGTTCGAATTCAGAAACAAACCCATACTATTTTACTTCACTTTACTTCTCCGATCAAGCGACCGCTTGCCTTTTAGTCTGGTGCCATGTTGAAGCATCAGTTTGTATGTTGTAGTGTTCTCGGTTGGAAAAAAGGTGTTGTGGATGTCTGGGTTTGGTGGTCATCATCATCATCATCATCATCATCACCATCATCATATCATATCGCACCAGTGTTGGATCCAATCTATAGCTTCTGTGGTGCAGGCTCCTAGGTCAGTGTCAGACATGTCCGTCCCAAAGAGAATGTGCGCCATGTTCTGAGTTTGGTGTCCACACACACATTGCCCATCAGAAGAAAGTCCCAATTTGTGCAAATTGTGTTTGGTCTTACCCACTTTAGCTCTTGCACGGTTCAGTGTCACACATTCTTTTCTAGGGAGCTTTATTCCGCTTGGCAGTTCCTCTGCTTGGCCATGGATGGCATCATTTGTTGGGTAACTGTTCCTTTCCTTCCATGAATGTACCCTATAGATGTCTGAATGGTCTGGGTGAATGCTTTCTGCTGTTGTCATAAAACTTGTTCTGTATTTAAGTCTCCTTTTTGGGATGTAATGGTCATTGAGTGGGTGTCTTGAATCACTTTCTTGCCTGTATTTTTTATGGACTTTACTTTGCAAGTCCCGGCGGATGTGTGGTAGTGTCAGTATGTAAATTGCCGGTAGGGGTGTAGCTGTTGGTCTTAATGTCCCAGTGATAGTGCGGCAGAGGTGTTATTTAGCTCGGGGTCATTTTGTTTTGGCGTGACGTGATCTTGCCCAGACTGGTGAACAGGACTCGGCCGAGGAGTAGCAGAGTGCCAATGTTGTCTAATGTTGTCTTAAGGGTCTTTGGGTCTGCCCCCCATTTGGTGTTGGCGAGTTTTACAAGAAGGTTGTTCCTTGTCGCTACCTTTGCTTTCGCCTTCTTTATATGCTGGGCAAAGGAGAGTGAACGATCCAATGTGACTCCAAGATATACTGGTGAGCTGGAATGTTCTAATGCCTCGCCATTCCATGATATTCTTAATTTCCTGTTGGCCTGATTGTTATTCCAATGGAAGGCACAAATTTGAGTTTTACCTGGGCTGGCATTCAGTGAGTTCTCCTTGTAGTATTGTGAGAGAATGTTCAGGGAGGCTGAAAGTCTGTCTTTGATGATCTTAAATTCTCGTGATTGAGTTGCTAGGCAGATGTCATCTGCATATAGAAACCTCCGTACGTTTTCAAATTCAGGTTGGTCGTTGGTGTAGATATTGAACAGTGTTAGGGCCAATACAGATCCTTGTGGAAGTCCATTTTTCTGAGATTGCCATCTACTTTTCTTTCCATCCATTTCTACATAGAATAGGTTTGGTGGTGGGAAGGTGTTGTGTGGCGCGTTTCGTTGCCGTATTTGCAGAGTGGACACAGTGAAGCAATGTCTGGTTTTATTTTTGTTTCGATGAGTGGAAATTATTACGGTAGTTAGTATAAACCAGCACAGGGTTTGTTCCATTACTTCCATCTTAGACTCCGAATGTCTGTCCCGTTGATATGAAATAGTTTGAGCGTTCACAAACACACTCTCGGAAAAGACATTCGGGTGATTTTTAACCTTGCTACTCGATTGATAAAATAATTTCGCCCTATGCTGGTTTTGTATCGGCTGGTAATGAATAATATTTTATGCCCTGGTAAAGGTAATGTTCGAATATGAAAATAATTCAAAGGGATCCAAGTCGTCGATATAAGGACGGATTTGTAAAGTTAGATAAGATTATAAGATGTCCATGGGGTCTTCTGTATCTGAGGCTGGGTAAGTCTATAAACTTGAATCTCTCCTCATATGACACACATTTCAATCATTGTATCATTCTTGCAGCTATTGCAACATTGTTGTTATGAATTACTATAATTATTGTTGGCGCCACCTCATATACGACTTATTGTGGTCTAGATCATTGCTACAAAGGATACAATTACAACAATTCAAACAGTAAGCCTAGGTGGAGAACTCCGTGTAACTGACAATTATTATTTCGAAAAAGATGGGTTAAATAAAGTCCATACCCCCGTATAAGTACAGGCTCATATACTTTCCATCCCCCTCCCCCTTTCTGTAAGGCAGGGCCATTTAATATCATTCTCGACATACAGTTTAGCAGCCTGTTGTTAGGCTCATCAAACTCATATACTGACAACGAATTTCTCTGTCCGTAGCTGGGTACTCATTCACACCTAAGTCGAGTAAATAAAAAAAATGTGTCTTCACCGATTACTCAGCAACTGTAACGTTAGTATTCGAACCTGGGATCTCACGATCTCGAGGCCAACAGCCTAACCACTCGACCTCTGAAGTGATAACTGCTGGCCCACTGAAACAAAACTTCATCCAATGTACTCAATGAGAAGAAACCAGCAGACTTCAACATATCAATTGAGCCATGCACACAAACTTACCGATAATGTTGGTTTGAGTGTTCCAAAAGTTGTTCTGGAATGATATGTCGCATCCAACAACACTGGATATTTATATGTGCATTTGATATATGCATTTGGCGATTGGCGTACACTAATGTTGAATAAATAATCGCATTATTTTCCCGGGAAAATCATGCGATTATTTATTTAACATTAGTGTAACAAACTTGGAGCAATGCCAAGTTTAGAACTAAGAATGCTTCTTCGTTGGATAGGATTCTCTTTTATATGGCACGTCATCATTTTATTTTTATTTTTTTCTGAGGAGAGAACCTAGATACACTCTTCTCCCCTCTATCCATTTTTTATTTGTATTTTCATTGTATGTTCGTGTGATAAAGGGGAAACCCGAAACGTCAATTAAATGTAATTTGTCTCCTTTTGAAGCCTTCTTTATTCACCATTATTGCTTACATTTTACTGGCTTCCAGCAGCCTCACCACGTTACTTTTGTTGGATAGAGATTCAAAGTGAGGATTTATAAGGAATTTATTGGTATAATATAATAACTAAGGTATAGCATTCGTTATGATCACGACTTCACTTCATGTTCAATGGTTTCAAATGCGTCAATGCTGTTTCACTGTTTGTTGTTACGATTATTGTCTATTATTTTGCAAGACAAATAATGCAATGTTGATATAATATCGACGTAAAGGGTATTTAATGGTCTCATTCTTTTTAAGCCGTCTATAATATGATATCATTATCATGAGTTATGAATACATAAAAATAAATTTTAAACCTGGATCCTTATCAATAAAACAAAACAAAACAGCGATTGTCTTTGTGATATTTTATTTTTCTTATTTATTACCTAGAAGTGGGAGGCACGCGGCATGACGTGATATTTTACCAGGGAAATCAGGCACAGGTGATTCACTGTTCATGTTCCACAGAATAAATAATACCTTATTTCTTATTCTGGTCACTTACCCGATATTTCGGGAATACCTATAACGTTGAATCTTAGCTTCTGGGAACACAGATTATTGCTTTGTTTCTTGATTCTAGTTCTAGACGAAAAAAAATCATTTCGCGGGAAGCATTGCACTGAATCGCACCAGAGTAATGAAAATGTAACATACATTGGATTCTCGGAAACAACTCAAAGCAACGGGTCCATTTCGAGTTCTTTCTTCAAGTAGGTATATTATTATTATGTGGTAAGGAGGTGTGGTTATTTATAAATGACTGTTCCTGTTGTAGTGGCCTCAGAACAAAAAGTAAAGTCCTTTCGAGACTCGAGGCCCTAGAGTCGGTGCTTATCCCGGTTTCCGCATATTACTTCCCCAGCTGGATCGAGTGGGGCAATTGGAATAAAGTTTCTTGCCATGAAAAAACCCGAAGTGGCTGGGATAGGATTCGAACCCTCGATATTCGCCATGAGAGTCCGCTATCCTAACTACTAAACCACCTCTCCCCCAGTGGCTTCAGTACATGTAATATTAGGAGAACCTTATATAGACTACAGGTAGCCTATATAAGTATAAGCACTTTAATTATCAACCCTTTGAGCGACTAAAATTGGCTTGGTAGTGGTAGCTGTGTTATGTACCGTTATGTCATTTCAGATCGTCATTGGCTTCCTATAATATGTCTTTGTATCAACTAAGTTAAACTGAAATTTAAAAAAAAAAAAAGAAAAAGAAGAAAAAAAAGATCTACCATTACCATATATGTGTTTGGAATCTTTTACAGGGAATAACTGGCGTAGGCCAGGTGCATTGTAAAGAAATACAGTTACTTGGAACTTTCTAGTCTACTGTATATTTTAAGGAATCAGGGCTGCCAGAAGCTAAATAATCGAATACCAATAAGATATGCAAAGGAAAAAAAAAAAAAGGGGGGGGGGGGGGGGGGGGTAAA
>JARDUL010087868.1:0-11537 GCA_030265205.1 Dirona pellucida | reverse complement strand
GAGAGAGAGAGAGAGAGAGAGAGAGAGAGAGAGAGAGAGAGAGAGAGAGAGAGAGAGAGCCAGCCAGCCGGAGTGGGAGAGATGAATAGAGATATTTAATAATACACAAGTCGATAGCACATTGAGTACTGAGGCAGATAGTTTATTGCATACTAGTCCTATAATGCCATAAATTATGCAAAAAAGAAGCCAAGGATTTTATCAATCAAATCGTAAATTTCTTTCGTTGATCAAAAAAAAAAGAAAAAAAGAAACAAAAATATAATCAAAATTTTGCTGCCAAATTTCCTTCTTCTATCGCAAACCATAGACAAGACAAGCCAATGGTTTACTTGATAATTCCAAACTTTGCAATTAATTTACGAAGCAAGCTGCAATGCAATACCATTCTCCTTACAAATTTAAGTCTATTGCATAGAAACACCAATAATTGAGACAAAATTTCTACAGCATTAGTTCATTATGGATTTCTATATTTAAAAAATATCCAAGGAGGATGAAAGCAGTCTTTTACATACAAATAAAACAAAAAAACAAAAAAAAACAACCCCAAAACAAATTAAAATTGAAAAACAAACAAAAACAGATATTATCCTAAAAAAATGAATGATGATAAACAAGACGTAATCTGTCAATTCCTGTCAAGAAAAATAAACAAAAAACAAGAAAAAATAATAATTCATGTTTGTTTGTATTTGTGTGCAACCCAGGAAAATAAACAAACAACCATACTATTTCCGGTTTTTTTAAAAATTCAAGTTTTGAAGTTGTAAGCTCCACATCTGCAATTTAAAAAAAACAAAAACAAAGATATTTCCCTGTTTGTTTGTATTTTTGTACAACACAGGAAAAAACAAAACAAACAACACACCAGTTCTGGTAAAAAAAAATTCAAGTTATAAAAAACCCAAAAACAAACCAATAGGTAAAATAACAGTATAAGTAGAGAAAAACAAAGTAGCAAAGAATTAGACAGTGTCGTAGTCCAGCGTAAGAGCCTGGTGAAATCAAGTGTAGAGTCTCGATTTCCCCGTTAGGCACACTAAGGCATTATGTGGTTGGTGGTTGGTTGCTGGAAAAATCCCTGACTGTAGCAAAAGTGAATGTATTTAAAATGATTTAATTGACCAATATTTTTCACTTGATTTGTTCAAAAACATTATTTGTTCGTTATTTGTGGTATTGATTGACAGTTGGTTTTTTTAAACATGTTAAAGTCTGTCAAAATCTCTTTAGAGCTTGTATTATTCATGGATTTTTATTGTGTGAAATTGAATAGTTTGAGTTCGTTATTCCCCACACCACCAATCTAGTCATGTTCCAAACCAAACATACAACTCTATGCTGATACAGATATACAAACAAAGAAGGAAAGAACAATAATATAAACTCAAAATTTTAACAACATACTAGAATTCCATAAATCGCTACAAAATTTCTGGGATCAATGGCAGTCTGTACAAACACTGACTAATACTAATACTAATAGTTAAAAGAACTATGTATAATAATAATGTATCTCTTGCGGCCAGACATAAAAATCAGTCGGAAATAAGGTCAGAATTTTGGCAAGAGGAGTAAGGCCCACTCTATTTAATCACAACTGGTCAAGAAACTAGAAATAGAAATGGTTGCGATTGACCATTGTGGACTTCAATTGTGACATTGTAACAATGTACTAGGTCATCTAGATCTTTTTCTCTTTCCACTTGATGGAAAACAGACTTGATTTGTGCAAGTAAGTTATGCTGACATCGTCATTCAAAGACTTGGAGGCCAAGTTTCTTGTTTCTGGGTCACACTCGACTGGCGACTCAATTGGTCTGGTCGCGCAAGGAAAATATGATAATAAATATAAAAAATTATGTCGTATATGGAAAGATAGATAGATCAATAAATTGTGGGTGAATTAATCGTGATAATGATGAATAGAAAAGCACCGAATATCTTCATTATTATTTTTATTATTATTATCGTTATAATTATTATCAATACCATTATAAATAAGCATCAAGGCAGAAGTAAGTATATCTGAAACGTTTGATGGTGATGTAGGATATCATTGATTTATAAAATAATGAAAAGAAAAAAAGGGGGGTGGGGGATAATAAAAAAAAAAAAAAGATTTATTTTATTGGGGAAAAAGGCATCTATCGCTGATGGACTGGATGACGAATCAAAATGGAGCTGGACACTGAGAGAAACGGCTGGAAAAGAAATAGTTGGAAAGCAATGCAGTGCCGGAATAGACAAGAAACAGATGAATGTTGACATGTAGGAATCGAGCCCCGAACCCTGAACCCATGCCTGACACATATCAAAATTCTTAAAGTTAAAGCCCCCCTTAAAAATCCCCGGAAAACCCCAAAAAGTGTCTTGTTTGAATCAAACTGCAGACAATGAATCAGCATGTACGTAGCAGAGAGGCAACAAGACATCATAACAAAAGTTAATAGTGTGTTGCATATATGCCACAAAGGCTATGATGAAACAGTTTCCTATTTTTTTCTTCGCCCACCTCGTGATTCAAGACGTCACGTTGGTTAATCAAATTGTCTCAAGGGTTGCTGCCGTAATGGAAGATTATTGTGGTGAGAATGGTAGACGTAGAAAAATGAATACATCAAAATGAAAATAAATTTATTATAACAAAAATAATAAAATACAATAAAAAATGATTCAATGTATTTATATATATGTATATATGTATAAAATATAACAAAGGCCAACAAAAAAAGACAACAATCTTAAAAAGAAAATATAACAAAACACAAAAACAAATAAAATATTTTAAAGTAAAGAAAAGCTTAACCGCGCCCCCCCCCCCCCCCCCCCCAAACACTTTTCCACACACACACAAACCAACATACGTTAAAAAACGGAGAATGAATGATAACAATAAGAGACATGGGAGAGAAATACAATCATATTGCACATTAATGCATGTCGAGAACATGTAAAGCTTTAAAAAGGGAAAACTGAGGTGAAAATAAAAAGTAACGATACCATTTTATTAAAAAGTTTTGGTTGTAGGTGTGAGGTCATGGAGGCCAACCAGACTAGAAGACAAAGAGTCAAAATAGAATTTCCAGTGCGTAAAAACGGTACAGGAAAAACTGTAAACAATGGCAAACTGTAGAGGGGACGTCAGCGAGGTAAGAAGATAAGAAGGAAGGAATCAATCACATGATCAAGTCTGATGGTTAAACAAAGTAAGCCAAAGTAAAAAAAACCCCAACAAACCAAACAATGTTCATGGCGGCATCTTAGGTGTCAAAGAAGTAGAAATGCAACAAAAACAATAGCAACAAAATGAATTTCAAATGATTATATCTACGACGACGGTTTCAGTTAATACAATACAAAACTCAAACTATATCTTTAAAAAGAAGTAACAAAGGGAAACTAACAGCCACCACCCAGTATCACAACCAGAAATTTTTTTTTGAAAATGACAACGATACACGTGTCAAAAGTAACACACCAATGACACAGATTCTAAAAAATGACACGCCAAATGGACATGTGTAGTACCACGATGCCTGACCTCCAAAGTCAATATCAAACGGAAACATGAAATAGTGATACAAGACACTGACCGAGTGAGTTGAATACCCATGGCTTCATCCAGCAAGACACCGCCACGCTCAAAACTATCAAAAAATGGTTTAATTTCATAGAATGGATAGCATGGTAGCAGGCCACACTGGTTCAAAAGACGGCCACAAGATGTTCAATTTTCCCAAGGGCCAGAAAATGTGGCTTAACCGAATCCTCTTGGCTCCTGGTGGGTGGAACATACAAAATAAAGATGGGGTTATAGTCCCATATTCTCCTACCAGTTAAGACTCACAGACTTGCATTGACATTATTTATTGTACAGCAGGCCGTGTCATTCAATGCCCTTCTTCAGCTACATGGGGAGCATACAGTAAAGCAGCCTGTAGATGCATTGTACTAACACGCTGACACTATCTTTCTCCGCCTGTAGATGCATTGTACTAACACGCTGACACTATCTTTCTCCACCTGTAGCTGGTACTTTCTTATTCACACCTGAGTCGAGTTAGGAAAACACATTGACTACAACACACATGGCATGGCAAGCATTAGCGAAAAAGGTTGAATAATACAATGGAGTAAACCTTGTAAAAATAGAATCACAAACAATATATAAAATACAAAAATCAAAATCATTTATAACCTGTGAAATATCCTGCAACCATTTGGTCATCATGGTGACAACAAAGAGTATATTTTATGTAGACACAACGCTCATCATCTTTATAAATGTTCCAGAAATGAAAAGAAGAAAATAACAAGAAAAAAATCACCCTCAAAAACCAACGTCACACACAAAATGATGACAAAATTGCCAGAACTTTGTTGGTGACAGGAGATGACATACAAATCCCAAACCCCAACCAGGTGAAAAAGTGACAAGAACCTACAGTCCAGGACGTTTAAAGTCAATCTCCAGCAGGGGACATATCTGAAATATCAAACTTATCTTGAAAAAAAGAAATGTTGTGTCATGTGATCATTTTATTATCATGTTCTCCTTTTAACCTTGTAGTAACCATAGGGAACAGGACCAAGCAAAAATATGGACTAGGATGAAAATCAATTTATGCAACGTCAACTAAGCCGGCCTGGACTGTATTCACAACATCCAAAACATTAAGTAAAAGGAAAGTAAGTTCAAATGTATCAAAAAATACACACCCTCCCCCCCTAATATTTAAATGGAAGTTGAAACCCCCCCTATGAGGCTGTCACAAATGTGAATCCCATTCTTGCTCTCACAGAACGACAAATGGGTCAGTGAAAAATGGGTCAACGACAAATGGGTCAATGGGTCAGCATGGAAGAGAAAAGCACCAAAATAATGAATTGTGGGTAAACAAACTTAAAATGAGAGAAATACAAAAAATATATCAAAATCTGAAAAATATAAAGAGAAGCAATTACTTTCATTTGTTTTGTTTATCAAAGGCAAGGACATAGACAGAACTAACGCCACCTAGCGCTAAAGAGTTTTAATTGTAACATCTTTGTTGTCGTGTCAACGGGGCAAGGTCTTTGCACACAGCAATGTAAGACGGCACTTTCCGTTTGAATCTCATGGTGGTCGGGGTATGCATATTACATTGTATATCAAGAAATAAATGATTATTAATTAGAAAGAATCTGTTACAACAAACAAACACACAACATCGAGTAATATGTATATATATATATATCTATATTATATTTAAATCTTATAGTGTGACTTAAATCATTGTGAATCATGTTGAAGTAAAGAATCCAACCCAAAGGGGAGGGAAGAAGGGAAGGGGGGAGGAGGAGGGAGGGGAGGGGATTTGCAAGCCAGCACTGGACAGGACTAACCCCAAGCCAAGAATGAAAACGACAACAAATATCTATGTAATTTGTAACCTTGTTTATTCTAAGCAAACTTTACAATAAGTATGTTTGCCTAATTATATTTTGACACCTTTGTGAGCTTTGAGCTGAAAATATTTTTGTTCTTCACTCCATTATATGTAGATTATTTATGTCATTATCATCAATAGTATCACTATTATTATTGTTGTTATCATTATCATTATCATTTTAATTACTATTATTATTATTAGTACTATTATTAGCACTATTATTAGTACTATTACTATTATCATTATTATTATTATTATTATTATTATTATTAATTGTTATTATTATTATCATCATCATTATTATTACTATTATATCATTAGTAGTAAAAGAAGACAGACACGTTTAAGTAAAGGAATGATGAAAGTGAGTATAAAGCCTAGTATTTCCTTTGGCATAATCTGTAACATTCCAGACACATAGTCCACTACTGAGTGACTTAGTACAACATGACGTTTGAAACACTCTCAAAGTAAACAATGGATAATGAGAATTATCTATTTTTTGTTGTAAAATGGAAGAAAATTAAACACTAAACAGCAACAATGTAATATCATTGTTATCTCAAAGACGATTAAACAAATAAAACATACAACAATAACAAAAATATAATCCCAAAATGTTTGTAGAAATTTTCAAGAGCAAAGGAAATATAAAAATAGATTTTTGTATGTATTTGTGCACGACCAAAATTTAAAAAAAAAAAAAAAAAAAAAAAATGTAAAAAAGAAAAAGAAGAAAAGAAAAAGTTTTTCCCCCATTACTGTTCTGATTAAATCAAGAATATACTAAAGTAGTAAATTCTGGATTATTTGTTTTATTATCAGAAACAGTAGTGATATTCATCTCTTTCATAGCCATTTGGATTCAACATTAGACGAAAAAATAAAATGTTCTAATCACTGTCTCCACCACATAAGGAGGCATAGAAAATATTCATACCAAAACCAAAACGAAAATCAAACGCAACTGGTATAAAAAGCATATTATATTATTATCACTATCTATAAAGATGATATAAAATCAAAATGCCTGTCATATATACATACATATAAAATTGATATCAAGTAACAAATTATTTTCAAAAAACCAACAAAACTTTTAAAGCAACATCAGCAATAAAAACGACTGATCGAAGAAAAAAAGAAAGAAAAAAAAGTAAGAGAAAAACAAAGAGAAAGATTATTATGATATTTCAAACTTGTATAATGAATTCATTACAACCAGCAGATAGCAATGGAAATGTTTAAAGTTGGCTGCAGAATCAGCAAAGAAGACTAACAATGGTAACAAATTTATTGTTTTCTTGATGACAATTAAATGTTCGTGATCACCACCGCCATGCAAATGTCCGTCATCAACGTCGGCAATAGTCGAGGTCGTCGTCATCGTATTCCGCATGCAGACAAGAGTCAAGAGGAGTCGTTTAAAATGAAAATGATGCTGTCACTAGTATCTACGTGCAAGCATTAGTTATCATTAGCAGCTAATATCGTGATCATCTTCATCATCACACAGCTATCAAACTAGGCCGCGGGAAGTCGTTAGTCAAAATCCAAATGATGTCGTTGATGAGATGATCTGTCTGGGTATGGCATAGAGTAACCGGATCAACAAAACAATCAAGCAGGCCAAAGGGAAAAGTCTTCTCAAGCTTCATCTACTTGGTGGAATAGAGATCTGGAGAGGACACAATAATCAAATAAATAAACTATAACATTTATATAGATAATAGCATTCATATCCATCACCATGCTCTATGTGATCTAGACCTTTTCAGTATGAGATCGTGTGACATGCCTAACAGGCTGGCCTTACAGTATATTCCCAAGGGAGTTGACAAGGATATCCAATGCCACGGCCTATGGGTGAATAACTGATGCAAGGTCTGTGGGCCCGTATTTGTACGTGGGAGTACAGACTGTGCTGTGGTGTACTGTGGTGTAATGTGGCGTGCTGTGGTGTGATATGATGTGTGATATGATGTGGTGTGTTGTGCTGTGCTGTGCTGTGCTATGCTGAGATGTGGTGTGTTGGGCTGTGCTGTGCTGTGCTAAGATGTGGTGTGTTATGATGTGGTGTGTTGGGCTGTGCTGTGCTATGCTGAGATGTGGTGTGTTATGATGTGGTGTGTTGGGCTGTGCTGTGCTATGCTGAGATGTGGTGTGTTGGGCTGTGCTGTGCTGTGCTAAGATGTGGTGTGTTATGATGTGGTGTGTTGGGCTGTGCTGTGCTATGCTGAGATGTGGTGTGTTATGATGTGGTGTGTTGGGCTGTGCTGTGCTGAGATGTGGAGTGATGTGGAGTCCAGTATTTACATTGAACTCCTGTTTGTGGTGGCCTTCTAGGTGGAATAGGACAAAGCACATTCTAAAAAGATGATGGGAAGCAAAGAAACAAAATGGAAAGACAAGATTTAGAAAAGAGGGTTAAAGGTCGTTACTTACCAATGGCTGAAGGGGGTGGGGGGTGGATAGCATCTCAAACGCCGTTCTCAACATTGAGATCGTGCATAGCTTTGGAGATCTTGTCTATCACACTCTGAGGATGGATGGATGGATGGATGGATGGATGGATGAATGAATGAATGCATGAATGGATGGATAGATGAATCAAATAATGGACACATGGGGGGGGGGTGAGGATTCAACAACAAATACAGATTTTTTAAAAATATGTAAAAAATAACTATTCATATGAAGCACAGTGTCCAAGATGTGAAGACATGTCACTAACCATGCAGGTGGTAGGAGGGGTTTGAGTCTGACTTTTGGCATTGGTTTGTTTTGGGGTTTTTTGTGGGCAAACTAATTAACTCCTGTTGCCTACATTGCGACGCTACCATGCGGCTGACGCTTGGGGTATTTCAATTTCAGTCTTTTTTTCCAAATACACCTTTAAGACAAAGATCCTTGCTAATCTTTATTTATCTTCAAGGGTGTAAATGGCAAATGGAAAAAATAATCTGGAAACATCAGCGAGTCTGAAATCATAGCTGGCCACTAAAATCTGAAAAAACAACAAGTCTAAAATGAGACAAAGTAACAAGTCTGAAATGAGACAAATCTCAAAGATTGACACCCTTGTATCTTTGATCTTTAATATTTCAATGCAGGTTACCTGTGCAACAGCTGGATCTCCGATAGGAATGTCTTTCTTCACGGTTGATCCACCAAACAATTTCTTCTTCTTCTCCTCCTGGTAAAAAAAATGTGGAGACAAGTAAATACGACATAATCCCATATTACATATATGATACGATAAGATGAGATAAGATAAGACAACCATTTATTACCTAACAGTTGGCAGATCATATTCGTGTTTCAAAACAATTATCGACATAACACTCACATGCTCAGATTACAAAATATAAAAATAACTGAATACAATAAACACACAGTATCCAATATATGTCTATCCATTCCCAGGCGGAAAAATATTCAGTATTATAATTACATATTTTTTACTGATGGTGGTGTCAATAATTTTTACGCACAAATGATCTTTCATATCAATCCCTCAAAAGCCTTGGAGGTGGCAGACACAGAAACAAATTCAAAACAACGCAGACACTCACCGACACAGGCACCCACCCACACAGACACACACTCTCCCCACCCCCACACCCCAACAGACCTTAAGGAGAATCTCCAGTCCCTTGGACGTCTGTTTAGGACAGGTCTTCATCTCCTGGTAGGTCAGGACCCAGTCTGTGTCCCATGACCCAAAGATGTCGCCTCGTTTGGTCAGGAGAACACGTCTGGAAACAACAACATCATTGAAGTCAGTAAATGGATAGAATACAGTAAAAT
This sequence comes from Dirona pellucida, assembly GCA_030265205.1. Lineage (NCBI taxonomy): Eukaryota > Metazoa > Mollusca > Gastropoda > Nudibranchia > Dironidae > Dirona > Dirona pellucida. The sequence goes on along the minus strand of JARDUL010087868.1, from coordinate 2,289 downwards.
AAAGTAAAAGTAAAGTATCCATACTCAATACTGAGCCTAGGGCATCCATATGTAGAGGTATGGCATAATGTGCTGGTTAGCAATTGCTTTCCATGCTAACTATAAGTCTGCTTCAAGGCAGTCAGACGCTCAACCGACTGAGCTACCCGTCAAATCCTGACAAACCACGATCTTTGTGATCAAATCAGACTTGATTTTTCCATGAAAAATTTGGCGCTACAATGAGAAACTCCAAGAGAATAAGACCAGACAGTTGGTAGATTTTCATTACTAACTTGACCTTGCTATTCGGGAAGCAACAAAGGTAAAAAACAAAACAAAAAATGATTTATTTTACTCACAATTAGTTGAAAATTGATCAGTAAATCCCAACCTCAGCTTTCTTTGTTGTTGTATTTTTATTTTTCTCTAAATATAACCATGGCAGACAAAGTGCCCTTGTGAATAAAATGTAGACAATTTGATAATTTCATGTTTTCAATCCTGGGAATTTCAGCAAAAACCGATAGAAAATAACTGACTAATAATAATATAGGTGATCCAAAGTGAAAAGACCTGGATCATCTAACAGTCAGTGATAGGCTCCGCTGGTAACGAGAAATGACTAACATGAAGAATGGGACATGAAAGCAGCTAAGGCATCCAAGTCCGAGAATTCGGATGGCAAAGGCAATAAGTCAAGTCGTGATTCAATACGGGTTAAAAACACAGCTTGATAAGTAGCAATTTCCATCGACCTGTGAATTGTTTAAAAACCATGGACTTTCTCAAGGAATGTGACAGCCTCGCATCACAAGAGAATAGAAAACCATGTTATGTTGGGACGAGGCTATGGAATACCATCACCAAGAGATAAGACAACCACCCAGCATTGATATATTTTAAAATAGCAATTAAAGCATTTGTTATTCTTAAGCGCTTTCATATGATTCTGATAGAATGATGCTTTATGCATTTATCGATTTATAGGTTATAAGACTTTTATGTTTGTATGCCTCACTCGCCCCAGGTGTCGACAGTGGTACCAGATTACAGCTGGGAAAGTAATCCAGTAGACCAGTGTCCTATCGAAAAGTTGACATTGTAATGTCATCCTGTCCGCTTCACGCCACGGAAACCGGGATAATCACAGGCTCTCTGGGCCTCTAGGCTCTAAGAGACTTTACTTATTTCTTTTAGGGCCTTCATGTTTTAATCGTTACATACTTTTCATATGATATAAATGTAAAGTGCAAAGAGCATTACATTATTGGTAATGTGTTATAGTACTAAGCGACCACGTACTTGTCTGTGATGATGAGCACCAGCTTCCCGTCCTCTCTCAGGTTGACGTGCATCAGGAATTCGTCAGACTCCAAGTACTTGCCTTTCTCTGTTTCCCCCAGCAGGTAGTAACCCTCAGCCTCCTCACGAATGTAGGGCCGGATAATCCCGTCCTTCTGTAGGCGACGAGGTGGACGAAGGCGGTGAATATCGTCACTCATGTCTGTGATTCTAAGTAGACCAATGGTAAACAATGATATTTTATCATATTATATCAAATCTATATATATGGGTGGGTGGATGGATGGTTGGATGGATGGATAAGCTATTGACACATGGCCCATTTGTCAAGGAACAACCTAAAGTCAATACCAAATGTCGGCAAAAAACTCCATTATTGTCCAGGTGAAACAGATTTAGCAACTGACACTTTCATGACTGTGGACATCTCATTTTTCACAGGTGACATGGGGACGTCTGTACTCAAACTCAACCCAATTAATGATACTAAGTACGATTCGGCCAAAAAAGTTTGGAGATAAGGCCTTATTTAATTTCGGCTGTTTCCAATTACCTGCGAATGCCTTCAAATGAACTGCTGGCAAAGTCCACAACTCCACTGGTGGGCCTGGTGACCACACCCACAAGTCCTTTACCCACTCCTGGAAGAGAGAGAGTGGAGGTGATGAAGACAGGTTGGTAATGTGCATAAAGGCTAAACATAAAAACATGGCCATTTTGACACTGAATGGCAGGGCTGTTCATGTATATATTTCTAATACAACCACATTTCCAAAACCTTAACCATTTTCAGAACCATAATGACCATTATGATGTATGTAATCTTATTTAGATACCATAGGGTTCTTGGACTCTGGTACAAATGAGAGAGAGAGAGAGAGAGGGAGGGAGGGAGGGAGGGAGAGAGGGAGGGAGAGAGGGAGAGAGGGAGAGAGGGGGAGAGAGGGGGAGAGAGAGAGAGAGAGAGAGAGAGAGAGAGAGAGAGAGAGAGAGAGAGAGAGAGAG
>JARDUL010087757.1:0-11537 GCA_030265205.1 Dirona pellucida | reverse complement strand
GTCAAATCCCCCCCCCCCCCCCCCAAAAAAAAGTAATATACCCAAGACCCCCCCCCCCCCCCCCCCCACAAACATCGGTAAAAGCAATTTCAAAATGACCAAAATTCTTAGCATTTAACTTTTCCAAGCCCAGAAGCTGTTCTACAGGACAATGATTTTCAAATCTAGTATCTTATTTAGATAAATCATGTCTTTTAACGAGAGATGAAAATAATTGTTGACTATTACTATTACTTACTTCCAAAATCAAGGTCTGTGAGTGCCAGCCAATGTTTGAAGTGGTGATCCAATACTGACGTGTACAACTCTTTTTGAACAAGATTTGTCGTCTTAAAGATCAAACTAGATATTCCATCAGAGCTGTCACTAAAAAAAAAATGGGAACCAAACAAATTAATCACTTTAATAAACAGAATTTATGCAGCATATCAAAACACTTTACAATGTAACACTCAATAGATTTGGAGTTCATATATCTCGCAATAAAATAAATCCAAATTAAATTAGCTCATAATATGCAAAGAACTTAGTACATCGTAAAATGAATAGATATACCAAGCATTCTGTTACAACACATATAAAAATATAATTATTTAAACTTAATTTCCATCATTAAAATAACCTTTGGAGTAAAAGCAGGCTTTAAATAGAATATATACAATCCATTCATCCAGTATAAACATCGGGGGACAAAATAAATACCACATTTTTTCTATTGGAGATCCGACAAATAGGCCAGCATAAAATATTTCAATTCATGGACACTATTTTGTTACAAAACCTGAGTTCTATATAAAAGTCATAAATGAATCGCAATACTATACCCTCCACTTAATCGCAACACAATGAGAGTCCATTTGTTAAAAAAAATGTTTTAAAAAACCAACCCCTGACCCGACATTAAATATTTTGGTTCCCCAGTGCTTACTCTTCACTGGGAAGGGGCTGCAATCCGGCAAGAATGGCATCATCCATCAAATCATCGTCACTTTGTTGGGTATCCTCACTGAATCATGAAAGAAATAGAAAATGACTACGGCTATCATTAATCATCTAAAATCTAATAGAAGATTATAACACATGAATTGAGCAGAAAATGTTTCAACAACCTTATCTTATAATAATTCTAATAACCCTCATAAATCTTCATTTAACTCTCACAATCAATATGGTGTGTGTAAATAGTGAATCAGGTTTGGCAGACAATCAGAAAAGGAATGTATCCCCTGTAAACAAAGTGAGTTCACTTATCAGAAGTCTCCAACACTGTTCATATGCTGCACATACACATACCGATATCTACCTATGTTAATGTTAATGTCAGGCAGATTATAGAGTTTGGATGCATGTGTTTTCATAACTATTATGTTCTATGCGCCAAGGGGTGTATTGTATATAAAAATAAAAATGGGGTCAATAGAATTATCTTATGACTAAATAACAGACAAGTTTGCAACAGCATAATGGCCTCTAGAGCTGGTGCTCATCCTGGTGACTGCTATGCAAGGGTTCAGATTATTCAGGTTGCCCAAAGAGGGCAAAAATAAAAACATTTTTGGAAAAAGTAAATAAATACAAAAAACAAATCCAGTAACCATCAAACAATGCTCTTCTTTAATAGTTGTTTGTTAAAATCAGTTTTGTATAGCACTTACTCCATATTATGGACAGATAAATCTTCGTATAGGGCAGAGGCTTGTATTTCATCAACATTTCCTTCTATTTCATCCACGTCTCCTTCCATACGACTGCATGGCAAAGAAAAAACAGTGCAATGCATATAGACTAAGACATAAAAACATTTTAAAAAAAAGTAGAAGTGTAAAAAATTTATGAAACAAAATTGTTTGTCCTTTACATCCTTATATGTGATTACTGTATCTAAATCATAATGTGAAAGACTTTGCAGAGAATGTGAGCATATATAAGTTTTCATGAGCATTGAATTGTTGATAGATATTGTGTTAGAGCTGTATTGAATATGAAAGACAGTTTAATGTATATAATAATTATATCATATTTTAAGACTAAATAATAGGCATGTCTGCAAGCATAATAACACTCTAGATAGAGCTGGTGCATATCCTGGTAGCTGTGATGAAAATGTTATTCAGGTACCCCATAGAATGAAGAGAAAACAAGTGAGTGCAAGATATTCGGGAATCAGAAAACAGAAACAAGCAAACAACAACCCTAAATTAAGCATAATTTAAAAAAAATAAACATAAAAATCGCACACACATATTTCCCCTACAATGATTATCATATGTAATTTAAAAAAAACCCCACAAATATCCGATAACAGTGACCATCAAACAATGATCTACTTGAATATGTTTGTTAAAACAGTCTTCACATAGCACTAACTCCATCAGTTTGTTCTTCGGATGTGACAGCAGAGGGTTGTATTTTATCAACCTCTCCTTCCATTCAACTGCATGTCAAAGAAAAAAAATAGCCTCATACATACAGAGTAAAAAAAAAAGCTTTTATATATATATATATCTAAATTTTACTGCCAACAGTTGATAGAGCAGAGTATACTATGTTCATACCTGGTCAAAAATATTTTGCTATATATTATAATATATATGCGCCAAGAGCTATATGGTCTATATTATATATGAAAGTGGTTTCATTTTAATTCTATTAACATTATTTGAGAAATATAGAACAGGCAAGACTGCAAGAACATAATGACTTCTGGAGCTGGTAGCTGTCATGAAAAAGGATTAGGATATTCAGGTTGTCTTGAGAAAACAAAAACAAAAACCAAATCATAGGAAATTAACACAATATCAACACTTAGTTTCCCATAATAATAGGAAAGAACAAAAACAAACACCAACAAGGCATTTGTGACCTTCAAACAATGCGCTACTTGAAGAAAACAAAAGTTGTTTTTTTACAATGTGTCTTCACATAGTGCTTACTCCAATTTCTTGTCAGAATGTCCGGCAGCTTCGAATGGGGCAGAGGCTTGCATTTCTGTTTGACTGAATGTCAACAAAAAAAAGAGAAAAAGTTTCATACACGTAGACTACAACTACAAAAACATTTCAAAACAGAACTAAGAAATATCATTATAACTATGCTAAAAATTAATTGACTTTCACATAAACATACTTATATTTCAAATTAAATTGAATATCAAATAGTTTGTGGAGGAGTATGTACGTGTAGATTTTAACAAATATTTTGTTCTATATGTCAAAACCGTTATTGAGTTATTGTATAATATGAAAGTGAGAGTTCAATATGTAATCATCTTATTATCAGCATATAAAGACTAAATAACTGATAAGCTGGCGCTTATCCTGGTAACTGCAACTGAGGGCAAAAAACAAATTTGAGAAAAAGTGATCAGAAACAAAAAAGTTCTCAAACATAGGAAAGTAACTCATAAAAATACAAACACACAAATTAATATCCCTACTATGATTACAAAAACAGCAAGCAAACCACAACAATCAGATTTTCTGGCTATCATATAACACTCTACTCTCATTACAATCAGCCTTCACATGGCACTTACTACATTTTTTCGTTAGATTGTTCTTCTAGTTGGTCAGACGCTTGCATTTTATCAATGTCTTCATCTGTTTGACTATACGTCAAAGTCAAAGAAAAAATAGTTTCATTCGCAATCATATATAATGCTAAAAAAGCATATATATAGCAAAAATAGAAGTGAAAAATGTCATGTACAAAAAATTGGTTGCCTTTTAAACACTCGGCATCATGAAAATAATACTATTAATTGCTTCCAAGTCAGCAATTAATAAAGTAAAATGTAAAAATCATTGCTTTTCATGCACTTGTAAAACCTTCAATTCTTAACCCTCTTTTCACACGAATGTAATTATATATATTCTAGTTCTGTGTCATACAAAACATTTTTTTTTTTAAATGACGGATGATTTATGATGACGATTGCACAATGGAATCAATAATCATACCAACAACAAAAAAATAATGAAAAAGATGGAAAGTAGTGAGTGCCATTGCCAAAAAAAAAAGTAACACACAAAAAATAAATAAAAATTAACGCCATTTCTGATACTGTAGAGTCATATCAAAGTAAGAGCCCAGCGCCTCCTGTTAAAAGTCCATCTAGATTACAATATGAAATGATTGACTTGTAAGACAGAGCCTTGAAAACTCTGGACGGTCCTGAACCCCATCACAATTCAATCCCAGTCCAAAAGGGAAAACATTTAATCACTGTGCTAGAAACATCCAAAAATATTGAAACTGCAACATGTATGAAATCAAGAGCAAACATAACAGAAATCATTGCTTACCTAGATTTATCATCAGGCCACAATGACCTACATTGAGCCAGTCGCTGCTCCTCAATCCTATTGTCTGCGGCTTCATTAACATCATCAAAAGTAAAATGTTTCTCTTCCAGCCTCCGCTTTACCCTGCTGCCTAAATCTGTCTCATAGTAACCAGCCACACCACTACACTTTGCTAGAGCTTCATCAAAATATTTCATGTCCGCGCTTTTAAGGCAGTACAGACACACTCTCTCCAGACCTTTTGCTCTTGCTCTAAGTTTGCCTAATATATCTATAACTAATCTATTACTTCTAACAAGAACGGATATACTAACTAGTGATTGGCAAAGACCTGAGAAAACGTCACTACACATAGGATCACAGATAAAGTCACAGAGATTATAATCCACCAAGATAAAAAGTAACTTGAATGCTGCCACTGAACAAAACTTCATCATTTGGGTGTGAGTTTGCTCCACTTTTGAAAATGCATCGATGCGGTGCATCTTGCACCTTGGAACGAAAAGCTGCTCCAAATCGAAATATCTGCAACCAATATTTGTTAAAAATTCTGAAAAAGAGAACAATTGTTTGTTTTTTTAATTTTTATAGCAGTCTTGTGAAGTACATATTGAATATGAAAATAAAAATATCATTTGATCTATCTAATCTCTCTATATATATATACATATATGTATATATCGACGGTGACAATCGCAAACCGTGTACGTCCAAAACTAATGCTTTCAAGAAAAACACAAAATACTGTTTAATCAAATGCTCTTTTTACCCACTAATTATCACAATTTCAAGTCTAAGTGTCTTTTTCACATTGCAGCTCAAAACTTGCACACCATGCTTTCAATCTAAGAGGGGGTTTTCCTCTTTACATTTGAGGTAGAATTAGAACTTGACCTAATTTCAGACTTACATGGTTCGCGACTGTCACCGTCGATATATATATATTACAAATATCATAGAGGCATAGCATGGATTTACACAGGTACGGAAAGATGTACATCAAATAAATAAAAAGGTTACATCAGTACACATTCCGCTAACAATCCAGATGCCAAATTAACTCCTCTTAATCTTAATTTACCCCATCACTTCTAACAATGTATTGCATTCAATATCTACTCACTGTCTTTCTTTTCACCACTTTTAATCATTGCCCCATATTCCTCCAAAACAGGGACAAAGACTCTTCTGTACAAGATTCGACTGAGTGCGCTGTCCCAACCATTTTCTGTTGTAATGCGAAGCAAATGGGGAAGTGTGGTTGATCTCATTGGATGCGGTTCAAGAGCTCTAAAAAACTCATGTTGTAGGGTATTGATCACAAGATCAGTGTCAATTCCTGAAAAAAATCCCAGGTTTTTAAGGATGTCGTATAGGTATTCACAAAACATGCAATGGAATCCAACCCACGGCAGTTACAAAAATCTAAAACTAAAAACGTAATGTGAAAAGAGACTTGTGGCAAAAGCAAAATCTACACTACTGTATGCTCTCTGCTCTGTATGGAGTTGAGCCTCCTACATTTACAGGAATACTGACTATCTATATACCCATCTTTACCTTAAGGTTCCAAAACTATACCTAATTACAAACCTCTGCTTTTCAAATACGATTCAGACAGCAAAAGATCATGCATAGACAAGCTGTATGCAATTTCTTTGAGACAAGGGCGGTTGAGATCTGAAAAAATGGATTCAACAGTATATATTAAGAATTGCATTGTAAAATGAGTCACATGGGAAACTGAGCAGGCATCAAAGTATTAAAATCGTGAAAGGAACTTTTTAAAAACTACATCAGCTGACCATGTGGCTGACATTTATATTTACATATATGCTCTTGATTTGGTTTAAAAAAAAGTATGGCTGTGTTTAGTGAAGTGTTTTAATTTTGTTTGTTATCTGTTCCCGTTAGTACCGTAATTCAACAGTGTAGGGACCAACTCTGTGTCTGGCCGAGGACAGTGTACAAGGCAGAAGGTAAAATGTATCCAGGTTAAGTGCAAGTCTGTGCACCACTAGTACACATGGCCTGATACAGAGCTGGAAAATCTATGGATCAAGATTTTTAAGGCAAGCAGGGGATCAGCCCAAGGTGCAAGAGTTTTAATGCAAACATAATATTTCACAAGTCATAACTTAGATAAGTATAACGAAAAAGAAAAAAAAGATAGGTATTTAATTTGCTTCAATACTCAATACATACTCTCCAACTAAAAGCATATATTGTCCAACAGCATTATCTGCTGAAAAGCACTATTTTGTTACTTGCAAGACCTTCATAGAGAATGGGCAATTGCATGAGGCTGCCTTAGTGAAGCCCTTTCCAGCCATAGAGCCATTGCTTATCCCGGTTTCAGTAGCGTGAAGTGGACAGAGTGACAATACGTCACCCTTCTGGATAGTATGCTGGTCGATCGCAGATTACTTCCCCACCTGCAAGCTGGTACCCATTTCTACACCTGGGTCGAGTGGGACAATTGAAGTAAAGTTTCTTGCCCAAGAAAAAGAACCAAGTGACTGTGATAGGATTTGAACCTACGACCATTGCTATGAGAGCCCGCTGTCCTAACCGCTAGGCCACCTCGCATCCTTGAGGCCGCATTACTGACTCGTTATTGGTTACTTTAATTCTCATTGCCCTTTAGGCACATAGAGCACAGTGATTCTAGTGGCCGCCATGCGTATATTGTCAATGGAAAACATGTAGATGAGACATCATTGTCACATGAAAACAAAGGGAGGTAATCAATGAAATGTGGACTAAATAGTCATCCTGGTTTAGATTATATATTCATAGCATAACATAAGCTAAAGGAAAATGTAAGCTTGTAATTTCTCCCACGCATCATGGTTTTTTGGGTGGAGAATACAGTATTGTGAATGAAGTCAATTTGAAGTCTCCACTCCAATATATCTACACAATAAAAAAGGAAAATTATATGAAATTGAACAAAAGCTGTTTCCACAGATGACATTGTGATTGATAAAATTGTAATCACAAACTCTTTCTTTTATTTTTATGAGGAGATGCACCAGATTCATGAATGTCATCCCTGCAGGTTTCTATCAAATATTCTATATAAAATCTACAGTCATTTCCCATTATTATACTGTGCCGACATTGCTCGGTCTAGCTCTAAATTCTAACTATAAATATAAAACAAATTTGACGGAAAGGCGCATAATAGAGTACCATCATAGACATCTAGACTATTACATAGAAATGTAATTTAGCAATTATTACCTTTTATCAAATATTACCCTTTGAAATAAAGAAATGTTGCCATCAAAGGCAAGTGGGGATGTACTCACCATCAAGTTTTTGTAGAGGATATGACATCATATTGTCACTTATCACATGACAGCATTGCTCCTGAAGTGAAGGTACAATGCGCTTGAAGTCCCACTTTTCAAGCTTTGCCATGCTGTAAAGAGAGACAAAATTAAGAATTCAACAAAAAAAAATTACAATACAATGTCTAAATCACGAACGATTCTTGAACGTAAATAAATGAACGATTGCACTATGATTATAGGTCTAAAAATAATGTTATGATAGAAACCACATACTTATCAGGATTTCTTCATTATTTTTTCCTTCTGTGATATATAATTCTATAAAAATCAAAATCTGAAGAGATCCAATAATCATTTATTAAGCATAAAATTAAGAAGGCCCAGTGGTACACTAATACTGTACAGTTACAGCACAGCATACTTTAATGACAAGACTCACTGATACTTTTATATTTCAACTTTACAGTACAATAGTAATAGAAGTATATATAAGAATGCTGCTCTATAACTATAATATATTTCATAAACAAACTCTAACAACTCTAAGTCTAAGACTAAAACTTTAAAGTAAATGTTACTTTAAAAAAAAGTGTTAATCATGTTATATTTATATACTATACTACTACTACTACTACTATAGACTACTATAGAGCAAAATTCATGCCACTTTGACTTTGAAAAAAACTTGCCTTGGTTTCAGCTTGACTGACCCGATAGCTGAATTATGGTACTCGTTCGCACCCATGCAAAATTTCCCAGTTTCTAATATTAACTGCTCTTCTTCGTCTTCTACTTCTAGAACTAGAATTGTTGAATGTTGAAGACAGGTCTGGAATAAGAATAGAAAACATAAATATGTTTTATAGGAAACAAAGTTTTTTACCTATCCTATATTATTACTAATAATAATGAGTTTTGCCACAGCATATATAATTCATAATAAATTAATTAATAAAACTAAAAATATGGTATGAATCATGAAGAAGTTGAAGTATACTTCTGAGTTTAAAAAAAGTAACAAATTCAAATAACACAGAGATAGAATATTATTTATTAAGGATCTCCCCTCGTCAGTAAAGTTAAAGTAAACCAGAAAACATTATAAAACACAAAAAGGTAAAAATAAAAAGCTCAAACAGGTAGATTAGATGGTCTAACTAAGATAGTAAGATAGTCTCCTCAGTCAGAGCTGTGAGTTCTACTGTTCGATGTCAATGAAATGCCAATCGTTTTTCTGACATCGAATAGAACACACAGTCAGCTCTAAAACTTAGCTAACTTAACTAACAAACTACCACTACCACTAGTTTGAGGTTGCGTTTGAGCTTACAACAACTACTGCACTACTACACTACTACTACTACTACTACTACTACTCTACTTCTACTCTACTACTAATCTCGTGTCAGTCAGTGACAAGAAATTTGATAAAGAATATCAACTGACTATGTATACTTGAACTTGTCTACTTTTACTTTTAGTTTAGTAAAACTTTTACTTTTTAGATAAAGTCTACCTAAGTCTAAGTCTAACTTCTAACTATGGCATGGCATGGGCATGGTGTGGTGACAATTGACAATGACTGTCCCCATCAAACAAGCAGTTGTAAATACAGACATAGAATTAAGCAATGAATCTACATTTTATGCATTGATTTATAACGAAAATTAAATGACCACTTTTACTTATTACCTTTCTTTTAATATTATTTCAAGTTCAAGAAAAATAACAAGATATCACTATCACTATCATCATCATTATCATCATCAATCAAGGACCACGCCACGCGATGGAGACGGAGATGGTTAGCATCAACACATCTCACATGCGATACCCATTTTCTATTCAAACTGGTCCTTTTACTTTTGCCTTTTTGTCGACGTATCTGCCTGTCTATATAACTTTTTGCTATTTGTTGACTTGTCAAAAAAACCTTTAAATGTTTCTGCTTTGTCGAACCACTTTTATTTTAGAAAATAACTTTGTTTACATTTTTACCACCTTTGGCAAATTTCGTTTCGTTAAATTGAGAATACACCGCATCTTCTTTTTTTTAATGCACACAATCATTAGAATGGAGTTACCTAACATTACTGCACACGCATTGTGCAAGGTATAAGCAGAAAGCACTCTAATCTTTATGGTCCAAGCAAATCTTTGGTTCTCATTTCCCCAGGGACGAGGCCATCGGAGGCACAGAAAATATGTATTCTGTGATCGAGGGAGCATGTGATAGTGCAGCCCTCCCTCTCTGTCTGAAGCCGATTTAAAAAAAATTCGCAACTGAGTTAGTTAAGTTAAGAAAATAGGGTACCTGCTCTATTGCTTACTTGGACTCAACTTTTACTGCCGGACTTCTTAGAGTCCAAGGCGACAATAATTTCCCAGTTTCTCTCAAATGCGGTATCAATTAAACAACCCTTCTTCAATGTTGGATGGTACCTACCGAAGAGAAGGTCGGTTTGTACAGCTTATGGGAATAAAACGGAACTGGAAGCAACAAAATGGCAAAACAAACTTTCTGCTCTGGATATGATGGTCGTGGACTGCGACAATTTTATGTGTAATCAATAATTGACTTTTCATCTCTATCTTCCGATACTCTTATATCCATTTATGAATGTTTTTATGCAAGAGGAATGTATTTGCAATTTTAAGGTCATTGCGGATGCAGAAGTCTAGAAGCATTCCGCCATTTGGGGTCATTACATTATCACCTTCTTTACCGATTACACCAAAATAGTTATCATGTTTATTGCCTACCCTTGCATTACGGTCCCCATAGAATCACTGTGTCTTGATTTGGTTTTATGCTGTCTATTATTGTTTGGAGCTGTCGGTAAAAAAATATCCCTATATTCTTTAGCTGCATCTTCAGTAGGACCATTTGCTACAGTCATTTTTACAGTTTTATTTTTCTATTGCGCATTCACTTCAATAAGGCGTTCACTAATAAGACTGAAATTACGTTTTATAAATAATATTAGCTAGTAATAATTCTACTCTTGCCCTAGCTCTTTCATTTGTATTGACTCCGGAGTATATGGATACGAGAAAGGTAATCAACACCTGAGTTCTGCTTTTGCAAACGGCATCATTAGTAGGACTATCATTTATTATCAATTAATGTGATCCTGATTGCTTATTTTGTCAACATTGTGTGTTGACATAAATGCTTTATTCATTCACACATACTTTTGATCACTGTTTTTGTCGATGGATTATGTTGCTCTCTGTGAGAGCGATGTCATCACAAATAATAGATGGCCATCCCTTTTAAAAGATAGATACTATGGGTCTATAGTCAGTATATTCGAATAGATACCACTAGCTCACAGAATTGACATGATGTATTCCTCAGCAAACCGTGACAATCACTCTTCCCAAACTCACTGGGGAGTAGGTAGCTTATAAATCATACGATCGAGCATCCTGTTAGGCGCATCATGCAAAAATACTGACATTATATTTCTCTGCCTGTAGCTGGGTCTAATCCACACCTAACTGAAGTGAGGACACTATAATATGTAAAGAATCAAACCCAAGGACTCAACGTCGGGCCTAACATTGCAAGGTTTCGAACCAGAGACCTCACGACCTTGAGCCCGGCAGTCCACCAATTCGCCAGCCGACGCTACACATATAATCATTGGTAAGTCATCTGTTCAGTATTTATGCATGATTGTGTCTTAAAGGTGATATTATGTGAACCTTTGAAAGTCATCTTGTGTAACTTTTAACGTCTCAGTATCATCATTCAGTCGTCTAAGTCCAACTCCTCCATTGGATCCCACCTTGTAGAAGTGGAAGGGCTTGTTGGATCAAATGACTTTGAGGGTTATGCTGTTCTACTGTAGTAATAATAATAATAATAATAATGTACATATATATAGCGCTTATTCACGATCATCACCATGCTCTAAGCGCTTTACAG
>JARDUL010087646.1:0-10534 GCA_030265205.1 Dirona pellucida | reverse complement strand
CTTTCCAATGTGAAATCTAGATTTGGCCTTGATCCTGTCCTCTTCACAATTGATATGCAACCCCTTTCCAATGTGAAATCTAGATTTGGCCTTGATCCTGTCCTCTTCACAATTGATATGCAACCCCTTTCCAATGTGAATTCTAGATTTGGCCTTGATTACCATATGCAGCTGACTCGCAGATTTACAACTCTGCTACTATTGACAACCTGAGTAATTTGATTGTATGTTTTGAAAATTGCCTGATTGAAATTAAATCATGGATGAATAACAATAAATTGATGCTAAATGAGGAAAAGACAGAGGTTATTTCGTCAGGAAGACCAAATTTATTGAAAACGGTTAATGTAAACAGCTTTAAAGTTGGTGACAATGACACCTGTTTCACTTCCCAAGTCAAGAATCTTGGCGTGATCCTAAATCCAGATCTTTCTATGTCTGGACAGATTAACCACCTTATTAAATGCATGCATATTGAGATCAGGAAAATAAGTATGATTAGACACTTAATATCATAAAAAATTGCTGAATTGTTAGTCAATGCCCTTGTGATGTCAAAGCTTGACTATTGCAACTCTATTTTAACTCATATTATATCCAGAGATAAATTACGAAGCCTGCAAGTTGTTCAGAATAATGCAGCAAGACTTATTTTAAAGAAACTTAAATTTGATTCTGCCACTTGCCTTTTAAAAGAGCTCCATTGGCTGCCAGTCGAGAATTGAATTGTATATAAAATATGAAGTTTGCACAATTGTGTCTAAGGCCCTGAACGCCGACTGCCCCGTGTATATCAGAGATTTGCTTAATGTGTATACCCCAAGGCGAAATTTAAGATAAAATGTCGACAAAGCAATATTGGTCAAACCAAAAATCACTCGAAAAATCGGTGAGCAATCATTTCGTTTTTCGCACCCCACTTTTGGAACACATGTCAGGTGTTCATGAAGTCTTACGATTTTTAAATCTAAACTCAAATTCTACCTCTTTACATCATAAATGACTATATTCATTTACCGTCAATGTGTTTTATGTTTTATAATATTATTATGATTGTAAAGCGCTTAGAGCCTGTTCAACGGGGTAAAGCGCTATAAAAATGCTATCTCTTATTATTATTATTATTATTATTATTATTATTATTATTATTATTATTATTATTATTATTATTATTATTATTATTATTTAGATATTATAGTTCGAATATTGAAAAAAGAAAAAGAAAAACGCAAGCAGAACCCTGAAGGAAAAATTGGATGTGGGATATCCGATAGAATTGTTATTAGTATGGAAGCTTTTCCCACCCAAATACACGCGAAGTGATAACGTCACAGCAACCAGGAACAAAGTGTTACGAGTCAGGCATTGTTTTTGAGGAGAGCCGAAGATATTTTTGCCGATGGGTCCCAGGCATCTTGGTACTTAGGTTAATCCAGCCTGTTTTGTAAATCATTATTATGGGTGGGTGCATTGGGTCCCAACGTGACAATGGCCCACCCTCAGGTGAATCCTCGGATGTAACGGGGATGGTACAGCACGGTGAGTGTGTGTGTATAGTATAGTATGGTATGCTAACTAAGGATACGAGAACGGCTGTGTGTCTAAAATTATCCTCTGTTTACTAGCCTAGACTTAGACGTCTACTTACTACACTATTAATTTGATTGTCAGCCTGACATCTCATACTCATATTATCAAATATAAGTCTAAATTGCAATTGCCCTAGAATCATGTTTTGGTTTACGCCTACTAAATCTAAACCAATTCGCAGCATTTGAATTGGCAATTCAATTTCAATTTGTCATGGTATAAATATAAATTATATTATATAAAGTTAAAAGATAGATCAGTATTCTCTATTGGCTCCATTGTTTGTTTCACTTTGAACTTTGACTTTGCTTTATTATTATTATTACTATTATTATTATTATTATTATCTTTATATTATTGGTGGGGGGTTAAAATACTCTCCTCGTGGCTAGGGGTTAGAGTTAGTAGTAGAGGGAGACCCGGATCAGTGTCTCTCTGACTCGACTCTAGCCTCAGTCTCAGTACCTATCGAGTTCGAGACCCAAGATTTTTGGTCTAGGCAGGGAAGGGCATCAGCCTCGGGAGATGATCAGGATCACTCAGACACTAGTTGGAGTTTGGATAGTAAAATTGTGATCATGCTAATGCTAGGCAGTTGATTCTAAATCTAAATCGTGACATAATAATAATATAATGATCAACAATGTTGCTGTGAATCACAGTACAGTGTGATATTTTTATATTATTATTACTTCCCAGTGCCTAGTTCCAGCCAGTTTCCCCAAACCGACCACTTATCTTATTGTTTTCGTTTAATTACTGAGTTTTTGTGTTTGATACCAGGTTTTGTTTTGATCATTTTTCTTGATAAATCATTTTTATTAAACCTGTCATCTGCTCGAAATTGAGCCAAAACAGGGTGGTCGGATTGGGGACACTGGTCGGAACTAGGCACAGGGACTGTAGACGTCTATTTGTATAGAATGAATTAAATGAAGAGACTTCTTGTTTTTGAGTGGTTTGCGACCATAGAGTTAGAGTGGCCTCTCCTCTTCTATTGGCTGTAGAAATACTTTAAATTATCCTCCCCTTATTTATATATAATATATATATATTTATTTTAAAATGTGAATCACTCAGTCTTCTTAGTTAGTACAGGATTAAGCGCTATATATGTTTTTATGTCATTTTAGATATAAAATTTGATTATGCTGAATCAAAGATAATTAATATATGCTTTGAGAGAGAGGCTTCTAAATTCATAAGGGAAGTAATGGGTAGATTCTGATTTTAATTCTTGTCTGGACAGTGATTACAGATGGCCCACATTTTTTGTTAACTGGCAATTTTCCTTCTCAACTCGAAGGAACTTAAAAGATATATTACAAGCTTTCTCTGCGCTGCTTGGTGCATCAGTGTTAACATTCACTATTCAAATACTCATGGGAAGACATTTGTCTGATGTGAACCTAACTGGAAATTGAAAAGGTCAGAGGTAACAAAATCCATGTCATTGGCAATGAAATAACAAGTTTCCCAGCCAATTTGTGTGATCTGGTAACCTTTTCTTATATTTAAGCCATAAAAGTCAGTGGTATCCTTTTCTTATTAAGCCATAAAAGTCAGTTGACTCTATACTGCAGGTGTTAGTTTTCCATTCTTTCTATTATCTTCAATTCAATAATGACAGGTTAAGTTAAGGTGTGAAATTTTCTGATTTTGTCTGAAATGTTTTGCTATGGTGTGATGATAGTCACAAGACAGTTGTTTTGCAGTTATTATATATATGCTATCATTTTTGTCAAGCTAATTATTATTATTAATCACATGACGCTATTTTATGCTAGTCTTAATTTGAGGATTTAAACCAATTCTCCCTAATTACTGAATGTCATAGTGTTGTGTTCAATTATTTGGAGGAGTAAATTGGCTCTCATTAAAGTTATAGCACCACACGCTATGTTTTAAAACTACTCATATTTTGGAATTGAGTAGGATATAATTTTCTTTTGTATTTGATGACCAAGATTGTTTAGCAATTTAACTAACTCATTTTTATTTCAATCTTTTAAGTTTCAATTGGAAGAAACCAGCCTTTGAAACCAGAGAAACCAAAATGGAAAAGTGATGTTCCACTAACCGAGGGGCAGCTTCGCAGCAAGAGAGATGAATTCTGGGACACAGCTCCCGCTTTTGATGGACGTAAAGAAATTTGGGATGCATTGAAAGCTGCCTCGTATGCGTTGGAAACAGGTGATCATGCCCTTGCTCAAGCCATTGTTGATGGGGCAAGCATTTCTCTACCACATGGTAAGCTATAGAATTTATTAAAATCAAAAGGAATTAAGCAGGATATAAAAAGTGCAATTATAAATTCCTATGAGAATGCCAACTTTGTGACCCAAAAAAAGGTGTATGCATTTTTTTGAGTTTTGCATCATAAATGAAAACTTCAGAGAGTAGATTGACAAGGAAGATGACAAGAACACCGCTGTCACACAACATGACCAAATGCATGAATTGAAAACACTACCCTAGACATTGATGTGCTTTGACCATGATGACTTTTCACTTTACTGCACTTTGTGTTAAGGCCTTATCTGTCTGCTTGCAGTCCTTTGATGATAAATGTTGGTGACATGATGAGCATTGTTCTTGTTATCTTTAGATATGAATTTATCCGCCAAATAGTTCGTGAATGGCACTGTGTAATCATTTAAAACACTGTTGTTTTGTGTTCTGTTTGATACATACCACCATGGTGGGAAGTAGGCTGTGTAAGTGGGAATGGCAGTATAGCTGGGGGTGGTTTATGATTTGACTATATAGTATAGAGTGTCATTTGTTTAGGTTCGAAATAAAGTAGTATTATTATGCATACCTTTTATATGAATATATGACTACATAAATTGTCTTTATTTTGTCCACAAGAGTGCTTTGTTTGTAATGAGAAAAAGACAAAATGAACCAAAGCAGCGCAACACAGCAATGTAGGCAATAGGAGTTAGTTTTCTTGCCCGCTGAAAAAACACAAATGTCGAAAGCAATTCTTGAACCTCGGTTTGTTTTTTTCGTTGATCACAATAGTATTCACTAGCACCTTGAAATATCCCGAAAGTGTCCAGATACAGTTTCTTTTTATTATGTTGATGTTTAGTTTTATAAGTATAATGTCTGCCTTTTCTTAGGTGGGTGAAATTCCTGACTGCTGCCTAATTTTAATGTCTTATTGCATTCTTTTCAGGAACTTTAATGGATTGTTATGATGAGTTAGGCAATCGATATCAGTTGCCTCATTATGTACTCAGTGCTCCTACAAATCTGCTGGACGAAACCAGTGAAAGTGACACCGCTCCAGAAGGAGAAGGAAATGTGGACCCTGGCATTGAACAGCCTATACGATTCCGGCTGTCCAACCTTACATACGACATAAAACTTCAGGTTTCGTCGACAGAGACAGTATCAAAAGTGAAAAAACGGATTGCAGAATTGCAGCAGGTTGGGGTTGAGCCCCATAGACAAAGGTGGTTTTACGCTGGCCGTTTGCTCAATGATAAATTACGCATCGAGGATACCAAAATACCTAAAAACCATGTAGTTCAAGTGATTATTTCTGAGAGGCCTGAAGAGGAGAGTTGAAAAAGTGGATTTTATTATTACTATTTTAAAAGGATAGAAACACACCTCTCAGCAAGGTTCATACCATGGAAATACACCACACAAGAATTTTCTTTCACATTTGTCATCTCTCTTCTCTCCTTGTATGTTTAAAACCCTTTTCGATCTGTGTTATATTCTATCATTATATTCCTTGCCAGAAGAAGGAAAGAACAAGCACTGGTGATAATAAAAAAAAAAAAGATGAAAACAGAAAGAATGTGTGCTAAGTCAAAAATAAGTGGATAAAAAAAAATAATGTAAAAAAAACCAATAAAGGAATGCATTCTGGTTAGGACAATTTGGTGGCAGTCAATGACTTTATTGAGTCATGTGTTTTACCTCCATCTCTGGCGTGGAGCTGATAAGATTGCCTCAAGCAGGTGCAGGTCTCATTCCCAGATGGAGGCAAACACTTGTCACACTTTCTTTTCTACTGTGATGTTAGCTTTTATCTCTTGAACTGTGAAAATTCCTCCTATTTTCATTTTTTGCTGTCATCATCGTCATCAGCATCATCACCGTCATCATCATATATTCCGGAGTTTGGATTTACTGCACTTCCTTTTTCAGTCTCAGAATTATATTCATTGAAATTGATGTAACATGTAACACACATATAAAGCAGATACTTTGTCATTTGTGATAGGTCATAGTGCCTTACTTTCCAGGATTAAGAATTTAATCTGTATCCAAGAAAATAAGGAATTTGTTATGCACAGAAAAGAAAAAAATGTTTTTCACTATCAATATCAATGATCAATAGATATACTTTGATTTCAATGGAGATTGATACTTATTATTTATAACTTACAGGTTTAACGTTTCCTATTTAAAACAGATTTATGTTTCAGAGCAAAGGGTAATATTAAGCTCTTATTTTTTTTAAAATCGAAAGAGTTTTTGTTAAAAATCTGATTTACATTAATGTAGAGTGATTGTTATGCGGAGACTTGCTGAGTCATTCAAATAAGGCTTCTTGATAGTTTGCTGTAGATTTCATTTTTGTTTGTTTTTATTGTTCACATGATTGATTCTCATGGGCAAACCACCTCCATCTTCTCATAAGTATCCAACATGTTTACCACACGAAAATGAATGTAAAATCTGTCAGGCAGGGCATCACCAGAAGGTCAGGGGTTGAGACAGCTTTGTCGCTAGATCTTTAAAGGACCAGCTCTCATGTAAATTGGATCCAATTTTTGTCTCGTCTTTGGATTGTACCTAATTTTTGCATTTATTTCTTTACACATTATGAGTATACAGTATATATACGACTGGTTCCACCCTTCATTATTTATTGGTTTTTTTCTAATGAAGTGAGTTTAATGGGGCATGTTCTGGTCACACAGGATCAGAAATGAACAACTTACATAAAGATGTCATCTCTTTTACGATCAAACAAATTGTGAAAAATTGTACAAAAATCCCTTTTGAAATGTCTTTGTGGATTATAATATGGAGAGAGCGGTTTTAACTCTTTTCTTTTCTTGGTTGAGATCACCCTATCAGTCCGAGACAAACCATATTGTTTTTGTGGATATCATGTGTTGAGATTTTCATCTGAGATTCAGTCTTTCTGTGTGAATTTTGTTGGGTACATTTTTGAAGTAAAAAGATGATTACATTTTTTTTGAAGAGCTAGCTTACTGCCTCTGTACTGAGTGAGACACAACATCAAGCGTTGATTTAAAGCAAGATTTTTGGACATGTCGAACAATTGCTGTGTGGGTCAGGAATTATTTGGACAAATGTGTTTGGTTTAAGTGGTTATTATTTTCTCCTCCCCTTACAATATTGGTTATTCCAACTTGTCTGAGGTAGTTCAAATCATTGAGGATTGACGCCTGGTCAGACTGACATTGCTGGACATGAGTGGACATAAAAACAAGTGGACGAGCAAAAATACTTGTGACTAACGTTAGTTTCAGATTCTTTTGAAATATATATATATGTACATATATATGGATACTTTGGTAATATATATATATATATATACATATATATGGATACTTTGGTAATATATATATATATACACACATATATATGGATACTTTGGTATGACAAAAAAATAGTTTCTGTTTGTTGTGATATACTTTCCATTCATCATTTTAATGTAGATTTTGACTAGATTTGCGGTGTCCAGCAAGATTTCAAGTTTGGTTTTTGTAATGTGTTGCTTGCTTGTCACACATTTTGTCACAGAAGAGGGCATTTTGAAAAGTATTCTTTTCCCCCACACAATCACATCTAACCATCTATCATACTCAATTAAACATTCCTGTTGCTTAAGATAATTAGCAGTTGATCCTTTCGTAAACTTATTTTATCAGTTAGTTCTTTCTTGTATTTTGTATTAGTTGAGCAATGAGAAAGTAATAAAGGGCTTTGTTTAGCATTTCGGATTGTTTGTCATTTTCTAGCGTAGGTTGACAGTGTGTTATGTAATAAAACTTTCACATATATAACATTTCAATCAGGTATTGGGTATTGTGCTGGAAGCGTTTAAGAGTAATGTGCACATTTATAATGTTTACTGTACACTTTTTTTATATTTGCTATTTTATTTGTCATATAATTGATAAAAGAAACGAGGTGTAACAGAAAGTATGATTACATATCGATAGTAACATGCATGTCCTTCCATAATATATATTTGTGGTGGTCTAATCTAAAGTTCTTTCATATTAATTGAAGAAAACAAAAAGTGAAATTCAACCATAGCTACTGTCTCAATTTTGATTTTTGAAGAAAAAAGCAAAACAAACAATCTGTGACATGGAACACATGAAATTGTATTTATATATTATTATATGGTTTTTGAAATATAAGGCTTAGATAGATGGCTGCAGCCCTCCCAAACTGTTCCATCTACATAGTTCTAGGATTGATTTGGGGTCACGAAATGTGTGTTTTTGCTTCTGTTAGTTGTGGCATCAATAAAATACTATGCTGCTTTGTTCATTAGAAAGAAAAACTGATAATTAAGAAGAATAAGACTAACAATAGTGGACAATAATTAAGATCTACCCTCCCTCCCTCCCATTCCTGGCAATATCAAGGTGCGCATGGTTATGATGACAAAAGTGAAGTGTTACGCTCACTGACAGTAGTGAAAATTGTAGAAAATTATGTGTGAATAATATGTTACATTATTATATTTCAATTTTTAAATTATTTTTTTTAAATAAAAAAATAAAAAATTTGTGAGACAATCATATCCAATTAGAATTCAAATCTGATTGTCTTGTTTTTAGTTTTTGCGTATAACCTGGATCCGTCTTTTGAAGTAGGCATTGAATTATTTTATTTTTTGTCTTTAAATTAACTGAAAGACTTTTACCAATTTAATTGGTGTGTTATGAGATAAAATGCATAAAAGTATCATGCATTTACCTAAAACTTTGCATTTATGGAAATAATGTTCATATATCATTTTGCATTTTTGATTGTTGTAGCTAGCTGTGTTCCACAAAATTTGCATTTTTTTTTTGTTACACTTTCCTTTAAAAAAATATTCCATGGGGCCCGGCGACATTATATCAAGACGTTTCCAAAGTCTGTTTCCTTCTTCTTTTTTTTCGCATTCTGGTGAAATAGTTTTTTTCAATCTGACTAAGTGTTAGTTTAAAAAAATAGTAGATTGGAGTTTTTGTGCATGTGGAAGTTGGAAGACCGACCTATGATTCCAGGAAACAAGGGAAATTCCCATCTTACTAGTTGTTTCCCAGGTTTTGGGATGAAAATTCTATGTTTAAAAAAAATTATTCTTGGCTAGGATTTGATGACAATTGCTAGATTTTAATTGCAAATTTCTCATTTATTTTTTATTATTCTAGGGTGTGCCCTATGTAAGCTATTCATGCCAACATTTGGCATCCTTCAGCATTAAATTGTACTCAAAACATGATGCAGTTTCAGTGATTTATTGACTGCATGCACAAATGTCTTATCCGTCTATGAATACAGCCACTGGTTAAGATTAAAATGTCTTATCCGTCTATGAATACAGCCACTGGTTAAGATTAAGATTTAAGATAGTAATAATCGATTCCTGATTGAAGGTGAAAGAGAATAAAATCATATTTATGTTTTACAAATTTTGAGAAATTAATTACTTAGCGTCAACACTTGTTTCAAATTTGACATGATGCTGATTCCACATTTGCCCAAGTAAAATTCCTGATTGATGTTTTTAGGAAATTGTGAAAAACTTATGACTTGCCTCTATTTTGTATCCTTGCAGATGTTTGTTATAATCACCATAATACTAATAACACAATCAAGCAGAGAAAGTGTATGACATTTTGTTGTTGTTGTTGTTCATGATTAAATCATGAAATGAGAATCATTGGAGGCTGAAACCCTGTTTTATTAAGTTGGCTTGGGCGTGTCACAAATTGACCTGAATTGAGTGTAATTTTATGATATTGTGGGTATTTGGATGCAAAGAGGAAGACTCTGGATAGAGATCAATGGCAAAAGTTTCGTCCGCACTTAACCTTACACCAAAAGGTAGAAAGGATATTAATAAATAAGTAACGAAAGAAAGGTATTTGAATCGTTAGCATCAAAACAAATCTTTATTAAAAAGAATAGTGAATAGGGGTACTTTATTGATGTGTAATTATTGTTTCATATCGTCTTGATTTTATTATATGCAAATTCAGGCAACTTAAATTTGTGTTTCTTCCTCTATCACTAGTGAGTGAGCATGGTGAGTGAGTGAGCATGGTGGTAATGATATAATAATGGTGGTAATGATATAATAATGTTGTGTTGACACAGTATACAAATTCTCTGCGTGATGTAAAAAAACCCCAAAAAACAAAACAAAAAAAACTAATTTGCCTTTCCTAATAAA
This sequence comes from Dirona pellucida, assembly GCA_030265205.1. NCBI lineage: Eukaryota > Metazoa > Mollusca > Gastropoda > Nudibranchia > Dironidae > Dirona > Dirona pellucida. Next base: position 483 of record JARDUL010087646.1, on the reverse strand, counting down.
TACCATCTTATGTTTTGTATTGTTTGATGATTTAACGATAAATATTGAATGTCATTGTTATAAGCCTAGTTTTCCATTTTGACTTTTGACTAACCCGTAACTAAGTAACCCGTAACTAAGTAACCCGTAACTAAGCGAATGTAGGTGTGAGTGGAAATCTATTTTTCAATAATAATAATAATAGTGATTGGTCAGTTTCTATTTTGTCAACCACCCATGCTATTTCTTCCCCTGAAATCGCTAAAAAAGTTTGTTCAACTTTGATGTCCTGAACATGGGTTAATTCCTATTTCATCGCCTTATATCCAAAAATAGAATCCCTTTGGGTTTTTCAATCTAAGTGATTTCCAGTATTGCAGTCTCTTATTATTATTAATGAGAATGAGAATGACTAGTAGTTTAAGTTCTTCTATTGGGCATTCATTTCCCACCCCACCCCTACCCAGTTTTTGATACCCAGGATATATATATATACATTATAGA
>JARDUL010087645.1:0-17719 GCA_030265205.1 Dirona pellucida | reverse complement strand
CGCTGTTGTAAGTTGTAGTAGAGGGATTGTGCATCAAACTTCATCTTCTTTACGGTTCACTCTGAAGAATGATATTATAAATGTGTCTTCTTATTAGCAATTGATAGAGAAAGTGACGAATTGGAATTTAATACGTTTGTAGGAAGCAAAAATGAGGTGGGCTGCCTGAAGCTGGTAATCCGTAAAAAGGGAAAAAGTATGGGGAATGATGCAGCTTCATATGTGACGATAAACAATACAAGGGGCGTTTCAGGTTTCCCTTTTCTCACTTATGGCTTATTGTCACATACGAAGCTGTATCATTACCCATACTTTTTCCCGTTTGTAGGGAGCATTCTTTTACACTCATAACAATAATAATGATAATGATAATAATAATAATAATGATGATGATAATAGTAATAATGATGATGATAATTGTAATAATGATAATAATAATAATGATAATAATCTTTATTGTCCATGAATGTCATTTGTGTTTGCTCAGGTTCATAGAAGACAATAAATTCATATTAATTAAATAAATTCATTAAATTCATATTACTGTACTGCTTCTTTTACGATTCTCTGGTCCATAGCTTTTTCTTTAATTGTTTAGTTGCTTAGTTTTCATCATTTAGTTCTTTTTTCTTTCTTTTTTTTCAGATCAAGCTGGCCAAGAAAGGTTCGGAAAAGGGGGAGGGAACAAGACCTACTGTTGACCCCAAGAGGTCATCCAACAGCTCACTGCCTTCCCTGAGTGCACCGGAAGAACTTCACCTGGATCTGAAACCTGTCCCCATTCCAAAAGCTACTTCCTCGTCTCCTCCGTCAGCGACGGTGACAACGGCAGTCGTTGAAACGCAGCCAGAACCAAAGGCAGAAGGAACTAAGGAAAAAACAGTCACCCTTGAAACCTCTAAAACTGTAAAATTTGTAGAAAAGCCAGAAACAGAAACCAAGTCGAAAACAAAGCCAGAGACAGAGGAGGCTGATAAAGATAAAAAGGGAGATGCGAAGGTCGAAGGTGAAAAAACTATTGTAAAAGATGCTGATGGGAAAGACAACGATAGTTCGAAAGATGAAAAGACTGAACTCAAAGATGAAGTAAAAACCGAAGAGGACAAAGAGATAACAAAACAGACGGAACAGGAAGTAAAAGTGGAATCAGAGAAAAAGGAAGGTAGCGAGGAGAGAGCAAAGAAAGAGGCGGTGGATGATGATGGAAAAGCAGAAGAAAAAGATAAGGGTGACAATGATGAAAGTGTGAAGACAGTAGTTACTGCTCAGTCAAAAATTGAGGCTAAGGCAGAGGAAAAAGTGGAGAAAGATAATGAGAGTGAGAGTGCGTCTAAACCTGCATCAAATCTTGACGGGGAGAAGAGGCAAGAAAGATCTGATGTGGTCAAGACAGAAGAAATTAACGAAAAGAAGCCTGAGAAAAGTGATGAAGAGCCAAAGTTGAAAGTGACCTTGAGAAGTCAAGAAGAAAAGGAGGAGGAAAAGAAAGAGAAAAAAGAAACCAAACGCATTCCTTCCCCGCCCTCTCACCAGTCGAATTCCACAAACCGCAAGTCAGCACCGGTCCCTCCTTTCATGTCCTTGACCCTGTTGGAGCCCGTCAAAGCAGAAATTCCGACCAGGAAGAAATCGGGAAGTGAGTCAACAGAGGATCTGGAAAACCAACGAAAGTCGGAGGAGGAATGGAGGGAGCTGGAAGAGGAACTGCTGGGAAAGAAAAAAAAGAAGGAGGTAATGTTGGATTTGATGTTGGTAATCAGTTCGTTTGAAAGGTTCTGTTTTTGAAAGAAGGCCAACAAAATTCCATCGAAATAGAAATTTAACAACGCGAAGAGTATCAAAGTTGAACGTACAAATTTATAATTTTTTTGGTGGCAATGTCATATTGGGGGAGCCAGTGGCGCATTAGTGAAGTCAATCACCTTAGGTTGGAGAGGTCACAGGTTCGACGAATCACGATGGAAGCACTGGATTTTTTTCTCAAGACCTAGATCCCACTTTGTGGGCACTGCACACTGCGGTTAACGCCTGGGTTATTCCGGTCTACCCCAAAGACAAGTTTCCCCCAGGGATGAATAGATGTAATTTTATTTATTTATTTTAGAAATAAACTAAATAACTTGCCTTACTCACCTGATGGATTACGCCTGTCTACTGTTCATCCGAGATGCAGAAGGGTTCCATGGGAACAAAGGCTTTAACTGGGTCAATCGCTCCTTCATTCCGTTTTTCTACTTAAATTTGATTTATAGCATAGGCTATGGCTATGCAAATATGTTCTATGAATCTGTCTTTTAAATAGAAATGTGGGTGTGAATCGTGAAGTGGTAATAATATTATGTTATGTTAAAGGACCATTAATTCGCCTCTTTAATTCACTCTCTTTCTCTTCTCTTTTTTTTTCCCCCCAACAGAAAAAGAAAAAACACTCCAGAGAAGTCCCAGACGAAGGTAAATGGTTTAGAAATATTTATATAATAATAATAATTAGTAGTTTATTCATTTCATGACAAGTAGAAAAGTTAGATGTATTTTTTTGTTTTTGCTAAGGTTAAATAGATTACAGATCTGTAATGGAAGGCAAACAAATGGGGTGAAAATGCTATAGCTCCAAGTGTAAAACAAGTAACAAAAAAACAAAGAATGTTTCGGGTTTCCCCTTCATCAGCTAACAAGCATAGACAACATAAAACACAAGTTGGTGATCTCAAACTGATAGTATAGTATCAGAGCCATGCAGAGGGAAGACAAAGGGCAGGAGCAGATTGAGATGGATGGCAGTGACATCATCCCTCAATGACAACGGCTACTCTACAACTGTCATGGTCAGGAGAATGAACGAAATTACTCTTATAAGATATTCCGTTCAACAGATCATTATGTTTTACGAAATTAATGGCTGTTATTGTCTTCTAAAACTTCATAAATATCTAATTTAAGATCTTTGCCAACAGATGTTTTAAATATTTCATCAAATCACCATTGACTCTTATTTTCTTTCAAGATGCCTACATTCTGACTTACTCGAGTTATGTAAATTAAGATCTTTGCCAACAGATGTTTTAAATATTTCATCAAATCACCATTGACTCTTATTTTCTTTCAAGACGCCTACATTCTGACTTACTCGAGTTTTGTTTTGTGTCATAAATTTTCATGCTGTTACTGTCCTGCAGAGATAGAGGTGCCAGAGAGTGTCAACACAGAGCAAATGCTGGAAGAGGAATATTCCCTGGTGATGGAGGAAGAAGAATTATTGGCTATAGGTATGTGGGTTGGCTACGGGTATGTTGGTGGGTTGTGGGTATGGGAGTGTGTGTAACTGGAGTATGTGTAACTGGAGTATGCAAACCTGTCAATGATACCAGTACCAGGAAACCGGGAAAATAACAGATTTTAAGATAATTCCTAGGTTTCGGGATGAAAACCCTAGAACTAGAATGTTTGTGTTATTTCGCAATATTTTTCTCTTTAATTCAAGTCTTGGATAGGTTTTATGTAGTTTGTCCCCAGAATTTGATTTAAAAATCCTGTTTTACTTTTAAAATCTGCCAGATTTTGATATCCTAGTGTTGGCAGGCCCATTGCCGGGTTAAAGCTTGTTTTGTCTCGTACCCAATTTAATCTCTTCTTAATTATTTAATCACCATTAGTTTCAGAAGGATACAGGGGTTTTGTTTTTACCACTCTATTGGGTTAAAGAAAAGATACTAAAGTGAGTAGAGTACTATAGTGGAACTGACTGAAACTGAAATGAAATTAATATTTTAATGAATGTATAATAATAACACATAGAAAGTGGTAGTCCATAATGTTCATAAATTGTGTTTGAACTAATATTGCATATTTTGGTGAGATAGAGAGAAAGAAAAAAAGAATATTAATGAGAAGAGAATGATTAAAAGTGACTAATGAGAGAAAGGTTGAAAATTGCAATGAACATTAAATTATAAGGTTCTTCTATAGATTTGCGCATATTTTCATAGCTTTCAATGAATTGTTTGGAAACTGTCGGTTAGATATATCACAGGCATTCTTTTTTTTTTTTTTATTATATTCATAGTGCAAACTTTATCACAAGTCAATACCAAGTTAAATCATCAGACACTCTTCACAATCATGAATCTTAACGTGCTTAGCAGACAATGTCAAAACTCTGTGTATTTTCCTGTTTAATCTAGCTGATGAACTGCGTCAAAAGATGGCGACAGAACGTAGCGAGATGGAGAGGCTGGCCCAAGAGATCCAAGAACTCCACTACCTCCGGCAAGACTCGGATTTGGAGGACATGAGCTCTGAGTCCAATTCCAGCGACGAGAGTGAGGACGAGGAGGACCTGCAGGACTTGCTTGTTCAACTCATTCAGGACAATCAGGACTTGGAGGTGAATATATCATCTTTGTCTAGTTGCACAGTGGGCTGATCCCCGATTGGGAACAGAAAGAATGCATATTTTCTACTGGTATTTTTTTTTTTTATTAAGGAACAAACGATTTTTGTTTGTTTGCATAACTGAACCTTACAATTTTTTCTCATAATTTCCTTCCATCAGCGCATGGGGGAATTTGGGTGCACGGCTACTAGAATATTTGAGTCAATCTCCCTAACCTTTTTGTTTCAGACCCAAAATGCCGAGATGTGCCAAAAGATTCATGAAGAGAGAATGATTTGCCTCAGCGTCAAGTTACAGATCAGACTGATACAACAGAAGCAGTTGGAGGCTTCTTGTGGGTGAAGGGGAGGGGAATCCATGGATCTTTGTATTATTATGATATCTGGCCCATTCAAACTAGATATTAGTCAAGAGCCCCGCTGGGGGAAAGTCGGAATTTGATAGGAGTGAAAATACACTTAGTAAAATACAGTAAAACCTCTTTATACGTTCTGTTTATCTTCTTTGTCAGTGTGTCAACCATCTAAAACTTTCTCTTATAACTCTTTATGTCAGCAACTTTCCTTTGGTCCCAAAGTTGGTAGTATAACAGGTTTTACCATTAATATATTACTATTACAAGTGGTGGGCTCATTGCCTGCTCATTTTAAATTTCTGATGCAGAGTCTTTCTAGCAATGTGTAAGTGATGTTAGTCCTAGTTGCAATTTGGATTTACTTCCATTTGTCATGTACACTCTTCATAGCTTTACATGTGGCTGGCCCCTACACTGCTTTCTGTGGTGTAAAGGGGACTCGATAAAAAACATTTTTTTAAATTAGATATTACTATCACCATCTTTAAATGAGCTTCAAGTAACCTCTTTTGTTCTGTCAACTAATTGAAGCTAATTTATTTACTTGTTATATTTTCACGTGAGTCGACAAAGCTTTGGCAAGTCAATAACATTAATTTTATTCCCTGAATTCGGTAGGACCATAAGTTCGTTGACCAATCGTCATTTAATGTTGTACATGTCTTGTGATATATATATATATAACCAACAAAACTTATATTTTGGATAGCTGAACGTACTTTGTATGAATGCTGTTTTGTGATAGTATTGTGTAATGTTTTATTAAATTTCTATTGACGGCCAAGGTTGGTTGATGATTTCTTTAGGATTGCGATGAATTTATTGCTGGATTAGACTAGGTTTAGTGCTGGAACCCCGGTGATTAATTTACACACAAGTCAGTATGTTAAGGTACCAGGTAATAAAAAACGACAGCATTGCCCAGCATACAGCATATGTGATCATGTAATGTATTTAACACAAGCTTTTACATAATAGTTTCAAAGCACTCCCAAAGTACACCCCAAAACACTTATTATTATTATATTAGTTTGGTTTCTACTTGTGTTCCAGTTCCAGTGTAGACTATCCTACACGATAATGTTGATCCTAAATGATTTCGAGCTATCTCAAACATTTCTAATTCACCATTTTCAAGTTGTTTTATGTGATAGAGAGAGAATTTTTGCTCTTTTGTATCTGTGTGCAGGTACGAGAGAGAGAGAGTTGTTTTTTGTGATAGAGCGAGATTTTCTGCTCATTAGTATCTATGTGCACATGCAAAAGAAAGAGAGAGACACACAGAGAGAGAGAGAGAGAGAGAGAGAGAGAGAGAGAGAGAGAGATATAAATAGATACTCATGTCATATGTGAAAATGCCAAACCGTTTGTCGTTGAATCAGAATTTTACAAGAGAAGAGCATGTGTTCGACCTACATTGTATGGTTATCAGTTTCCGAGATACACGTCTTGTGACGTATTGGGACCTTCCAATGCTATATTTAGCACCTTGTGTAATTTACAGTGCAGAGAGAAGGATACACATGCTTTTGATACAAAAAATAGTGAACCAATATTTTTCGGACACACGGTTTGGCACTTTCACCGACGATACATGTAATGTATATATGTATTAATTGAAATAGCGCATAACTTTGGATTTCCAAGTATTAAAGAGAAAAGAACACACTTTCAATAATATCTTGCCATCATGTCAGGAGAGTTCTGTTTTAACTCTCGGTAGAATACCATTTATGTGACCTGGATCAATTAGCCATATTGAGAAAGAAGGGAACACAGTGCCTTGGGTCCCTTAGGAATCCTCATGGTATAGATTGGAAGATGAGACGTTATAGTTATCATTTGAAATATTGAAACACTGTTCCTAGTTATTGAGTATTAGTGCCTCTCACAAGAATACAGCGTAAAATATTAGATTTAGTAATCATACAGACAGGAATTGGGCAATTTGTCAAACTTAGCTTATATTTATATAATTGTACATACAGATTTGTCACACTCCATCACACTCCAGATAGGAGGCTGGTCTATTACAAATTATTTGCCTGGGTTACACGAGGCAATCAAAGTAAGCGTTGTGCCCCTGGATGCCAATGAGGTGACAAATGTGGGACTGGTACTTTTGCCTCATGCGTACATGGTCTTATGTACTTGACCACATGGCTACCCATGACCACACATCATCTCGATACCAATAATAATAGATTTATAGCATTGATTGTGGAATGTATTTAATGAACAAATTTGAATTGTATGTATTGTAAATAATTATAAACATATTGAAATATGCAGTGGACCACTCTTATCTTCCCACTCTGATAAGTTGGTGTTACTGATGAGTTGGTGTTACTGATGAGTTGAATTTTTTTTCATCCCCATCCCTTATATATGTGTATCATTCATTCTATGTTCTCAATGGATAATTTGATCTTTTATGTCTGCCAAGGATATCAACTTATCATAAATCGAATGTACATACCACTATTTGGTGTTTCAATAGTGAATGATTGAAGAGCTCTAGTTGGAGTACTATCCTGGTTGTATCATAATAGATATTTGGGTAGCTTTTGAAAATGTCACTGTAAAATAAAATCACAATTGTTCGGTGCTAACAAAGAATTGCACTTGTTTTTCTTTTGGTTTTTGGCTAATCTTTTTTTTTTAAATTGAATTAGTAAATTCCATTGATAATCAATATTATATTAGGGTTTTTTTTGTGACTCAAGAGTTGGTAAAACTGTTGGAGCTAGCTCAGTGTCTAGCCCCAAATGGCACAGGAGGCATCCAATATATTTGTTGATCCCTCTCCTAGTCTGAATCTGAATCCAGACACTTTCCCCTCAATGAATGACTGAACGCTGTCCCTCTGGATGGACAACTACCCTCCAATCATGGCTGTCAATATCACACAGATGGTGATTGAAGTAAGGCAACTCCCCTTAATGGTAGAAGTATAGAATAGATGAGGGAAATGACTGGTGACAGTTTGAATCAAATCCAATCCTCCAATGGGAGCTGGTGGCGCAGTGGCTAAGTCACACGCCTTTGGTTCGAGAGGTTGCGGGTTCAAATCCTGGTGGAAACACTCTGTTTTCTCAAGACCGCGATCCCACTTTGCAGCGCTGCACTGCGGCTGATGCCTGGGTTATTCCGGTCTATCCTCAGAATAAACCCTAAAGACAAATTTCCCCCTAGGATGAATAAAGGGAATTATTTTTTTTTATTGTATTTTTTTTTTTTTTATCTCCCCACCAGCCACAGCAGTCAGGCCCCTTATTTTAACTAATCTATTACTATGTTCAACTGTCTGCCATCAATGCCTGCTCCCTATTCATTCTTCCTTTAAATTTTATAAAAATGAGACAATTCCCGACCTTTTTAGTCTGAATCCATTTTCATCAGAAGATGTGTGGTTCTAACCAACATAGTGGTGTAGTGGATAAATGTTCTGCCACTGACATCGAAGACCCAGTTTGAAACCTACTTCAGCCTCTGTTATTTTTCCAATGGAAACAGGTTCAACATGTTAATTCAAAATATCGATCATGCACAAGTACCAAATATTTTGGAATGGAATAAGTGCTTTAGAATGTATCTTCCAAGTGCACCTTAGCTATCTTGTCTTCATTCAGCCCTCACTTTTGAAATTTTACAAATTTAGATCTATCCAGTCACACACACCTGAATCAAACAGAAATAGAAATGTGAATATATATATGCATATTTTTTTGTATTCTCTTTTATTTACATACAAAAAATAACTTTCCAATAATATACAAAATGTTCCAATTGTTTGAGACCTGTCATGATTCTTTGTGAACTTTGCAGAGATCCTCGTACTGTACACCCTCCAAAAGGCGACCTTTTAGTAAACCCTGCAAGAAATTTAAAATACAGGGTGTCCGAAAATCATCTTCACAACTTCAAGTATTTATAAAATGAAAACCAACACATGTAGTAAAGTCCTTTCGAGCCTTGAGGCCCATATAGCCGGTGCTTATCCTGGTTTCAATAGCGTGAAGCGGACCGAGTAACAATATGTCACCCTTCTGGATAGGACGCTGGTCTATCGCAGGTTACTTCCACAGCTGCAAGCTGGTACCCATTTTTACACTTGGGTCGAGTGAGGCAATTGGAGTAAAGTTCCTTGCCCAAGAAAAGCAACGAAGTGGCTGTGATAGGATTCGAACCCATGACCTTCGCTATGAGAGTCCGCTGTCCTAACCACAAGGCCACCTCACATGTAGACTCCTAATTAAATATGTATTGTTATTTAGAAAGAGAAAATAATAAAATTTACTCTGAGTCAAGTACTGATGCAATAAATATTCGATAAAGCACCTTGATAATTTCTTGAAGATCATTTCAATATTCCAAACGCTGACATCTGTATTACAACATATCCATTATATAAAATCATTCAACATCAGCTGCTGTCATTTTTGCTTTCAGATTGAAACATTGCACATTCATTTGCATAAAATCAGCTGTACTGTATAGTATAGGATGATCCCAAAAGTTTTCAGTTTTAACGTCCCTTCAACAATAAGAGGTCATTTCAAAGGTGGTACCTCCTGATCAAATATCCATTTGCAAGAGGACTTGCTCATTCCACTTGAATCTGAAGGGTCAGAGCATCCAAAGTTGGATACGAAAGATTTTAAACAAAAACCTACTTTGTGAAGAATTTTTTTAAATAGATTTGTTATTTTCTTACACTTACACTATCTTATAGATTGCTAAAACGCTCACCTTATTTAATCTGACTGAGCAACAAAATCTTTTTGCATCCAGTTTTTCCAACACTGCCTCTTCCCCTCTGTACGCCCCGTTCACCATCATCACAGTCTTACCTGGGGATTGAGAGGAAACAAACAAGGGTTCAAAACTAGGGTAGGTGAAGCAAGTCACCTACCGGATTTCCATCATTGTCACTTGAGTTGTGACGCTCATTGATTTATTTTTCTTGTTGAGGGCGGACAAGTAGGAGATCGTGACTTTGAAAAGATGTTGCAAAGTTTGGCATCATTGCTGACAATTTTAGGAGGCCTTTTTTTCTATATGAATCTCTACATCATCTCTCTCCCATTTTCTAAATACTTGTTTATTATCTCTTTCCAATTATAATACAAGCCGATTTTTTTAATAAATTTCAATGAGTTGACATCACTGCATGCTTGATTTGAATTCAGGAAAGTCATTTTTTTTAAATTGAATGAATTTCATCTATAAATGAAAGATGACGTTTCCAATACCCTATATCAGTTTCACACTGGTCCAGCTCAGTATGCATAGTGAAAATCAAAGTATGTAAATTAGCTTCAATGAATCAACAAATGGTGCTTTCAATCATTGAAGCTAATTTACATACTTATTACTATTGTATTCAGTATGCATGCCATGATCATTATAGCACGTGCCTGACTGCACACAGTGGGAAATACTTAAGTCAACGTACCTGGGGGATATCAAACAACACTGACCTAATCAGCATACAAAGAATAGAAGAGATTATGACAGCAGGGTGGACAAATTCAAACCTAATACAATCAGTTCATCCGCTAATCACTCTCAATAAATAAACAAATGAAACCAAAACCAACCAGTTCCTGGGATGACTGTCTCCACGTGACTCTGGTCCACTTTGAGTTTGTCGCCAGAATCCAACATTTTGATGGTTCCAGTGAACAGGTCTTGTACATCCTGTCATTGACAAGAATAGAGAGTTGTCAAGTCACAAATTTTATTCAGTTTTATATCTTCAATTATTTAAATTATATATATCAAATAATTCTCACTAACTAGACCTGTGTCAAGTTTTACATCAAACTCTTCTAACCTCAAGCACCACTTCCAAGCCATATCAATAATCAATACATATACATAACAATTGTAAATCATCAAAACAAAAACAAAAACAAAAATTAATTCTTGTATGTTATCCCCCTACTCACCCTGACAACGGCCTTTTTCTTGTAATATCTGTCTCCAAGACGCTTGAGAACAACTTTGACCACAATGCCTGAAGTCAACCAATAATCTTTGCGATTCTGTTTTTCTTTTTTCTTTTCTTCGGTCTGGTAAAGTGTTGAGAAACAAACAAAAATTCCGTAAATTATACATTTTTTTCTGAAGACGGCAAAATAGGTACCTAAGATAAAAACTGTAATAAAAGTGTCCTGATATAGATAATTAAAACATTTTACACAGATCAAAACAAACCCTGTGAAACAAGACCAGTAAATGTCTTACTTCTATCCAAGATCATTTTATCGAAATTTGAGAATTATCAGGCTTTAAAGATAAAACAACTTGAAGGAAATGACTGTGCAACTCATATCATAAAAGTATAATCTGATACCTTTTGTACATTGTTCTTGCCACTGTGAGCCATATTAAAAAATGTGCTACTGTAAAGCGCTCAGAGCATGTTGACGATCATGGATAAGCGCTATATAAATGCCATTTATTATGTTAACTATTTTCATTTATTTTTAATTTATTCTTTTATTTTTTATTATCCTTATTATTATCATTATAGTTATTATTATTATTATTATTATCATTATTATTATTATATTTCATGTCCTTTCAACCATGATTTATTCATTTTTTCTGAAGTACAAATGTACCCATGAGGGCGATATTTAAGCCACTATATAAACACATTAATATCATCCTTATCATAATCCAAACCTCCATAATTTCATCCAAGGCAGACTTAGCCTTCCTCTTCTCGGTCTTTGACGATGAAGACAATTTAGACTTGTCCGGTGGTTTGTCTGCAGCAGATGACGACAATTCAGCAGCAATCTTTGTTGGTAGTCTGTAGGAGATGTAAAAGAAAATAAATTTCCAAGTCAAAAGTACGACCTGCAAAGCCTTACATCCAGCTGGCCCTGTGTATTCTGGTTTCTCTAGCAAGAAGCTGACAAGACACAGGCGGCCTTCTTTGTATAGGCTTAACCCTATAGTGTCCAGCGTGCCAGAGTTGGCACATCGGTTTTTGTTCCTTAACTGCCCAATGTACCAAAAAAGGCACATGCTGACATTTCTTGAAACAAAACTTGTGACATTTTAAAAAGTTGGAACCATGGCTGTCGGTCCATGTGTAGTATGTTTTATACAAAAATCAAATGGTTTTACATAGGAAACATATCATTGGGCACAAGAGGGTTAACTTTTATCACAGATTGCTTTCCTAACTGTGAAGTGGTACCAATTTTTTTACATCTGGGTCACGTCAAGCTATCAGAGTTAAGAGTCTTAATCAATGATAACAACACAGTGATGAATGAGGTACTCAATAGAGGCGGATGACTCCTACTTCACATCAGACATCAGAGTCGGCAATCCGGGAGGAGGCAGGGGGGAGAGAGAGAGAGAGAGAGAGGGGCAAATTCACCCACTAAATCGCCTTATTGTTGGGTCAGTTTACCTTACATTTTCACATGGGGTTATTGCATCCAGTATAATTTGGTCTTGCAAAGTTTTCTCTGCATTGAACAGATTGATCAATACTATTATGTACCTTCAAAAATAGACAAAAATGAAATCAAACCTAAGCATCTAATTTTATGAGAACAGATTAAAACTTACACTGGAGCCTTGGTTAAAACATCAGATTTTTTTACTGCTCCTAAGCTGAATGTAATCTTTTCTTCTTCATCCTCACGCTTCAGTTCTGTATATTCCACTGCTGTTTCTTTGCTACCCCCTGCCCGTTTAATCTGTTTCTCAATGAATTTCATTGTCCTATCCTGGTCATCAACATCCATCTTCTCCTTGGCTTTCACGAGTTCTTGTCTCCTGATGGTCTCAGGATCTCGGTCAATGTACGTCACGAACCAGCCCTTCTCTGTGTCGTCTACCACACATTTTCCTGTAAAGGGGAAAGTTGAATTCATCTATAAAGGTAAAACAAAACTATGAAAAGAAAAGCAGGTACTTTTAACAGCCAGAGTATGTCTTGGCAGCACGGCAAGATGCTGCTATCGTATTAATTTGCCTTTTCAATGCATTTGCTAGTCTTCGACTGTCTAAGTTCCTCAAATAAACAAAATTCAATATTCTTTAAAAATAAATTTTAAAAAATAAATTCAATATTCTAAAAAACATGAGTAAATAAATTAAATATTCTAAAAAAAAATTAAAAAAATTAAATATTCTAACAAAAATAATAAATATATTCAATGCAAACAAAAAAAAGAATGAATAAATAAATATATTTTTTTCCTGTTATCATTGCCAATCATTTTGATAAAAAGAAAATACAAAATGACTTACCTTCTTTACCAAGGTGTTTGACAAAGTCTGTAAGTGTTTCCCACTGGGTTGAGTTCATGTGGACGTGTTCCTTGAAGGCGATGTATTCCTGGTAGATATTGTTTGCTTGGACACGCTTGGTACCAAACCGTCTTTTCAAAAGCTCCAAGTAACCATCTTCAAAATCCCTTCAACGGAAACAGACATAAAAAAAACATGACCAACACAAAGTGCAAAATGAAATCATTGACTTCCAAACGGAGAACAAATTATTTGAAGAATCTAAAAAAAAATTTTTGAATTAAAACTGAGATCTATTAATTATCAAAAATAGATCTAATTACTTTTTTTTTGTTTGGTTTTGCCACAGGCAACAATAAATTGTTGTCACTGGAAAGAAAATTGATTTGCAAAATGTAAATGATAAGACTTTTTTCTTCCACTAGATTTCATAAAAAATGAGGTGATGCTAATTACGTACTTGGAGAAAGAATCCAAAATCTTGTCTGGATTTTCTGCAAACAACAACAGCTGCCTTTGGTGAGATTCTGAACTCATGTGACATTTGAAGCCATTCTGAAGAATATTAAGCATGAAAATAAATTCAACACGTTTAAAAAATAGACAAGAGAAAAGAATATAAAAGTAAGTATAGACAACAGATGATGAACTCGATGGTATTGTTGTAAGGACAAATTTGAGAATTTGACGCCCATTGCCAACATTAAGTTTCAGAGGGGTCAACATAAGATCACGGTAACTTGCTTAAAATACAAACATGATTTAAAGTCATAAATCTGTCACTGTCAGTAACGATTTTCCTTTGTTTGTCATCTTCAATAATAAAAAAGGGATAAAATTGTGTTCAACAGATAACAACAAATAATTATAATGTCAAGTTTAAATAGATTTAATAACCAATTTTGCTCTCTCAAAAAATGTGTATTTCCCCTCTTCCAATGGGGTCAATGGTCAACTACCATTTGCTTCTCAATCCTTCCCCAAGAAATCAAGCCAGAGCAATCTTAAAATTAGAAAGCCCCCACTAACCTTACCCCCCTCACAAACACCACACACATCCTGAAAACAGCTTACCTCATCTCGACATTGTTTCTGGCACATCTGACAGTACCACCTCAGTTTCTGAAGCCCTTTCGATTTTATTCGATTTGCAATAGCCTTGGGAGAGAGGAAACCCCCTTTCTCTTTGCCCATTGTGATGAAAAGTTTGATTGAAAACCTCTTTTCCTTCCCAAATTCACCACGTTTTAAACACACAATTTGCTGGGAATTTGCTGAGAAGATAGAAAGAGAGGTATATTTAGCGTTAGGCCATATATTTACAGTTCGTTCTTTTGTGAATTCACACTTTGACAGAGAAATTGTTCTTGACAAAAAGGCAAAAGGTATTGAAAGTAGACAACAAAATATAATAATAATACCTATTATATATAAATATTTAATCTAGATACTAGACACATATATATATCCACAAGTCTAGTAATAACAATATAAATATAATATTTAATATCTCTCTAGTTTTAGCTTCTAGACTATAAAAATATAAATATTAATTATATGATCAAACTATCTAGGACTAGCTACCTAGAACTAGAACTATTAGTCTTAGTAAGTCTTAGTAGAGTTAGAGGCGAGAACTAGAAGAAGTAGAAGAGTCAGTAGAGGCAGAAGAGGGCTGTGACTGTGACTGCCACTATTCTATTTATTACTATTACTATTATTTACTAATTACATGACAACAAGAGCTACTTCTACTTCTAGACCAGGAACTAGAATATATTTCACAGTCACCACAGCCCACAGTCACGATGATCCACGAAATGCTCAAACTTAATAAATTCAAAAACAATGAAAGCAGGCTTCATTCTTACACTTGCGACCTTGCGTCGTCGTTTAATAAACGTTATAATATTAACTTATATATAGTATAGTATATAGCATGGATTGTTGACTGTTACTCGTTACTGTTGATGGAATTGATGAAAAATAGGAAGAAATCAACATAAAAATAGATAGTCTTCTACTTCTTCTTAGTCTTAGTCTTAGCTTGCTGCAGCTTAGTCTTCTTGATTCTTCTTCTTTTACTTTTAGTCTTCTTAAAAATCTTAGTCTTCTTAGTCTTAGTCTTAGTCTTAGTCTTAGTCTTGGCATTTCTTTACTCTTCTTAGACTTAGTTAGACTAGCTACTGAGAACCTAACTAATAATACCAATACCTACCTTCCTTAAATTTCCAACGCTCAGTCCACTTGGCCTTGTACTTGTAGTTGTAGGAAGTATTTTGTGAAGAATACTAAAAGAAAAGTAAAAAATTCGGTTGTTGTTGAGCACGGTCCCACTTTCGATCTATGAAACTGAAAACCAAGTTCCAAATCAAATCATTGGTACAAAGGGAATGCACTCTTGTCCATCATTATCTTCTCTTGTCCTACTTTCACTTTTTCATTCTGCATGTCAGGCGAAATCGAACCAAATACGTGTGAAAAGGGCTTTACTGTAACAGCAGAATTAAATAAAGCTTGTGATCTACCCAATAGCAGAAGAACAATTAATTGAAATCTTGGTTTGTGAGTCATTTACAAATGAAAATATTTCTTTTGGCCTGAAACTGAAACTGAATGTTTCAAACAAAACGAAATGTAACAAATATAAATATCTAGGTCTAGATATAAATATTATTATATAATAATAATAATAATAAAAGTAATTTAATTAAGTAAAAGTCTATAAGAATAAGATAGAATAATTATAAAATATATTAGTTGTATACATTTTTTATGACATCAGTGTTATTTCAGTACCGGGCATCATGATCTTGATTAAATCATAGTGTAAATAAATCTAAACGTATATTTTAGAGTTAAAGTTAAATTAAAGAGGCTAGCTTTACTGTGACTCCTACCTATATAGAACTAGACCTATATATGGTCTTTAACTTGAAATGTCTTCATTTTTATTTAATTTGTGTATTCATTCACTCACACTCACTCGTCAAAGTAAAAACCCCCTGTCTTTGACTGGTGGGTAACAGTAACATGACATATATTATATGACATTCATTTTATTTATTTTACATATGTGATGTATTATTGTTCTTTTTCTTTGTTTTGTTTGTGTGTGTGTTGAGTTGTTCAATGTTTCGCCATCTTTGTTCTTGGGTAGGCTGAACACTTGCTTGTTGTCAATTCCAGGTTTGAAAGATGAGGACTTACCAAGATGAACTCAAGTTCCTGGAGAAAGTCTCCCCTCATTGTTGGCACATCAAGAAAGGATTTGTGGATAATATGAAGGTTTGGTGACAATCTACCTTTTGTGGGGTTTTTTAAATGGTTTGTTTTTCATTTTCACCATAAAAGGATTTAATAAAAGGATTCAGAGTGACTGGTCATTATTTGAGTTTGATGGGGAAAAAGGACTATAAAGTGTAGAAGATGTTTTATTTTGCTTCTCATGATTGTAGAGGTATGCAAAAAAAAGGAAAAATGGTATAGCTCCAAACAACCGACTTCGTACAGAACCCACCGCTCTGATACACTACTTGTTTGAGATTGCCTTACAGGTTTGTGTTTTATGTCTATAAATGTTTTAATGTGTGTCATTTGTTTCACATTTTGAGCTGTACCATTTTACCTTTTTTTTTTTTTTCATCTCTTGTTCAGATTTTTAGCTTCCGGCAGCCCTCATTCCTTCCATGATTTAAAGCTGTGTTTACGGAAAATATTGGAAAAAATGTTATATATCAATTCAAATACCATTATTTATCTGTACTATGATTATATACTATACTTGTTAAGATGTGTTGGAAAGGAAATGAATCTCAATTAATTATATTATAATATATTTTTTATCTCTCTCATCTATGTCAGGTGGATGGTTATTTTTACACCAATGAACGCTTGGAGAAGCTGATGTTTGACGAGCTGAAGCAGTCTTGTAACAACAAAGGTTTTGGGGGGTTCCTGCCAGGAATGAAACAGATAGCCAATGTGGCATCCTTGCCTGGGATTGTAGGGGTAAAGGGACTAGTTAATCAAAATGTTATAAAAATGTTTTGTTTAACGCCATTTTCTATACTGTAACGTCATGTTAAAGGAAGCTCCTCCTGATCAAAGTCCATCTGCTATTGACTAGCAGGGTAGAACCTTGAAAACTCTGAAAGATCTCAAGAGCTGTGCAGACCAGCATTTAAACCCAGGACCTAGGCATCCCAAAGTGTCGGCATCAGTCACCCAACTAACGATGACCCCAAATTAATGGAACAAAGTTGATCTAATGAGTAAAAATATAATTTCTTTTATTCATCCCAGGGGGAAATTTGTCTTTAGGGTTTATTCCAAGGGTAGACCGGAATAACCCAGGAGTCAGCCGCAGGGCAGCACCGCAAAGTGGGATCAAGGTCTTGAGAAAAAATCCAGTGCTTCCACCGGGTTATGAACCCACGACCTCTCGAACCAAAGGCGAGCGACTTATGACTCTGACATCACACATCTCTGAATGTACACGGCGACTAATTTCAACCAAAAACTCAACTTTTAGTTTTTCCTTTGATGTGGTCGCGCGTACGCCCCTGTACCGTGGGCATTGTGTTTGTTTCCTTGCAGACGACAGATAACCGACAATTATCCTGTCAACTCTCATTAATCACCCCTGTGCGTGCATTTCGTAAGGGGAGGTAACAATGATGGGT
>JARDUL010087534.1:0-11537 GCA_030265205.1 Dirona pellucida | reverse complement strand
GTTAGTTTTTATTTGTTGGTTTTTTGGGGGGTTGATGTTTTGGTTTTTGGGGGGGGGGGGTGATGTTTTGGTTTTTTGGGGGGGTAATACTATGATTAGAGTGGTTTTATGAGATACAATAAATACTTGGATTTAATTGTATCCTAAAAACAAGTTTTCACCCAATGGTTATTTTGATAGTTATTACCCAGCCCATATTACTTAATGGACTTTAAAAGTATGAAAAATAGTGTTTTATTGTTCACCACTGTAGGCATGGTCGAAAACACAACATCCAGCCTACAGATGTCAACTTCCGTGCCAACATTTGGGCCCTGAAGGAAGAGGGCTGCAACCTCATTGTTGTCACTACAGCATGTGGCTCCCTGAAAGAAAACATACATCCAGGTGACATGGTCTTGATAGATGACTTCATTGACAGGTATGTCCGTTTTGTATGACATAGATTTTTTTAATATTTCAATAAAGCCATTTTCAGTTAACAAATGTTAACGATATTGATAAAAGTTTGTGGGGGTTTTTTTCTTCAGTTTCTGTGTTGTTCAGTAACCTCGCTACTGCAAGGTTTGTCAAACTAGTAATAAAAATTATTATTATTATTATTAAAGAAAGTTATTTTGAAGATGAAGATATATATATATCGTTTGTGTCCCACGCTTACTGTGTAACCGCCATTTTTGTCAAAAGTCAAAATGCATTGTTTTGTTTTTGTTGCTCAAAACAATGAACAGTCGGTAGTCAATCCCAAATAAAATATCTAAGTGGTCAAAATCATTGTGTGTTCTATAAGTGCAAAACATATATATTGGAGGGTTGATCTGTTTCTATCTCTTTTAATTAAACCTGTTGGCTTGACTTTGTGTTGGTGTGACTCACTTGTAACCTCGTAAAACAAGGCAATTTTATGTTGTGCCATTGTTTTTCCCCTTTTTACGTCAGAACAACCAAAAGAAAGCAAACATTTTATGATGGCACCTCAGACGCCCATAAAGGAGTCAGCCATGTTCCCATGAATGAGCCCTTTTGCTCAAAACTGAGAAATGTAAGACTTAAATCTTGGATCTTTTATTTCTTTTAAGCATGTTTTGTTTTTGTTTTTATGACATCTCTCTACATACCACGACATGCTCAAGAATTATATTGAAATAAATACTTCAAGCTAAAAAACCATATTGGCAATGTTGTGTTTTGTCTTAAAGTATTTTATGCAGTTAATTATTAAACTTGACATAAGTGCTTCTCTTGCTGTGCCAATGATGAATATCCAGTGCTGCAGAATTGTATAAACCATTTTGTAAAAAGTGGCTGTACCCCTTAGACTAAAATATCTAAACAATTTGGTATCAGTGTAGATAAAATGATGGGACAAGCAAAGACCTCTTGTAACGAAGGTAGCTTTGTAAGAATAAGTGTTAAACATTTTCATTGTTATCCAATAAATCTGAAGCTGATATTGTCAAATTGTAATATTTTTTCAATTGTCTTTTACTTTTACTTTCTCCCAATCTTGGCAGTCAATAGCATCTAGTATCTCTGCCTTGGGCTATTCATTTCATGAAAAAGGTACTATGGTAACAATAGAAGGCCCAAGGTTTTCAACGAGAGCAGAGAGTCGGTTGTGGAGGCAGTGGAACGCTGATGTTATCAATATGAGCTCTGTTCCTGAGGTAAGCTAATTAAAATATCACAAACCTTCTCTTTTTATCTTCCCACACCAGGGAAAGCTGGTTGTTGTCTGGCGCTTTGTTGATCGTAAAGGCTCTTACTTATCGACTAACTCTTTTTTTAGTAACACAATTCTTTTAGTTTAGTTAGTTCCTTTCACCATTGTATTTGTATCATGTTCTCTGATTATTATTATGGTACACTCTTAAACGGCTATAGTCATATACAATGGCATGGCGTGGTGGTTGGAATGAGTGGCGCCATTTTATGATAAATCTAGCTATGTTTCATGATTCAATTTTTTTAATGATAAAATGTATATATGAAGTTACAGTGTGAAACGTTACAAAATTACAACTATGAAAATTTACAACAGGCATATCATTGAATAAGTGAGAAATATGACCAAATCATTTATTAAGTCAGTCCTTAAAAATTCAGTCAAGTTAGATAATTTGCAGTCATTCGTAGAAAAAGTCATTCCTTAATCAGTCAAGTTAGATAATTTGCAGTCATTCGTAGAAAAAGTCGGCTCGTCTATGCCATTTGCAAGCAAATTTTTTTATCACATTTTTTCTTACAAACGGTATTATTATTTGCCTCTGCCTTGAGAGTGGAGACCATTGTAACTGCATTCAGTCTGTCTTGACCGATTGCATTGCGACGGTTGTTTCTTATTCGTCATAGTGTTCTGAAACACCGTTCTGGCTCAGTCGAGGAAATGGGTGTTGCCAAAATTATCTGTATTATTATTGTAGTCTCAGTAAAAGTGTTTGTCAGCCCCGAATGTAAAATAGATGCATATAGATGCTTTGATTGTCATTAAGGCCTGGACATTGGGACTGCAAAACGATATGAAAGGAAAATAACCCAGACTTTATCATTAATATTATTTGTTGTGTTCTTCTCATGGTGTCAGGTTGTTCTGGCTAAAGAGGCGGGACTGTTGTACGCATCCATTGCCTTGGTGACAGACTACGACAGTTGGAGGGATGACCATGAGGCTGTAAGACAATTACATTTTCAGTTCTTAGACATTGTTTTAAAAGTTCTTGAATGTTACTGGCACTTTCCAACTCTACAACGCCTTTACTTTGACATAGTTTTTTTGTGCAAGTATTCCCTGAAAATGGTTGAACTATGTGTTTGGGGAAGCTCAGTTCGCTAGTCTAAACCTCTTTTGGATTGATGTGGTGTGTTCTAAGCAGAAATTTGAATAATATGAGGCAGACGTTTCCTTCTGGGGATATCTAGTACTAGTACTAGTAATGCAGCCAATTTTCATAGGAAACTGAAAAAATCATTGACATTTCTCTGGTTCCATATTTATGTCACTGTAAAGAAAAATTCCACAGGGCTTCATCTTCATCAAAAATTTGCAAGGTTTTAAAAAAAAATTATTTTGTGGTGGGTAGGATCGAATACACTAGTTTTGTCAACAATTTTGGAGATTTGCCTCTGGTAAAATTTCCAGTTTCTATAGCTGTCTGGTGAACACCTGAGGCTACAATACCATGTTGTCTGGTCCTGATATGAGTGATATTGAAGCGTATTGCTCCTCGTACCAAACAAGGTTTATTGGCACAGTGGGCTGATCCCCTGCTTGCCTTAAAAATCTTGATCACTAGATTTTCCAGCTCTGTATCAGGCCATGTGTACTAGTGGGGCAAAGACTTGAACTCAACCTGGATACATTTTACCTGGGTCTGCACATCGATGCCTTTTGCCTTGTATACTACCCTCGGCCAGACACAGAGCTGGTCCCTTCATTGATTAATTACGGATCTAAAGGGAACAGATAAACAATTTTGGAGATCAACAAGTGTCTTTCATAATTCTTGTCATATATGGCATTTTACATCTCAATTCCATTGTCACTTGTTTTCAGTTTGTACTTTCTTTTATAACTTTTGCAGGTGAGTGTTGAACTTGCTGTTAAAACCTTCAAAGCAAATGCTGAAAAGGCTTGTAAAGTGTTGTTGCATGTCATTCCCCAAATCGCCATGATGAAGTGGGACGAGGAAATAGAGTCAAATAAGGTGGGTATTGAGCTTTCTTTTTTTTAAGATCGATACAAAAATTGATACCTGGTTTCTGCAGTAGTTTCTACTTGATGTAGCATGAAAGGCAGGGAGGGATGAATAAAACCACTTTGTAGTGACAAGACTGATTTAATCTCAGAGTGGCGCAAAAGGCATCTATGTACAAATATGAATCTCCTCAACCAAAATTATCAAAGTTTCTATCCCACCTCCCATGGTCTCGCATAAAACTGTCAATTCTGTTGATTGGGGAATTAAGACAAGCGAGTGATCATCCAGCTCTATCTTAAAAGACTGGCTGGCACTATGACAATGGAAATATCATGGCTGTCTTTCTTTTCTTTTTTTAATCAATTACGCCAAGTGCTATGGTCCTATCATAAGTTATAGGATATTCTCAAAATGACACAAAAATTATCCTTTGATTTACTTTTTTCTCCTTTGTCCTCGCAGAAAATTGCTGAAATGTCTGTGATGTGAGATTGTCATGCCATTTTCTTCACTTTATGCACCATATGTTAAGAAATGATCTACCTCCTATGGTATAGTATGCCATAGTTGGGAGAAGTGAATTATTTTTTTTTAAATGACTTGAGGGATGATAATATTTTATTTGCAGAGAATAAAAAAAGCCACAATTGATATTAATTTGTCTTTTTCATTTTTATCATTTACACTTCAGTACACAGCCAAGCTGTGAAAAAATTTCAACTTGCGTGAGGTTCTATGGTCAGCATTCACTGTTCTATCGCAGAATATTTTAATATGGACCAATTGTGATTTGGAAAAATAGCTCATAACACTCACTGATGCACAGATGCATTGACCAGTAATGTTCAGATAGTCTTTTTAAACTAATGGCCAGAGGTTGGGAATATAGTAAAACGTTGCTCTTATTAACTCTAAAGACATCAACCCTGCTACTGGCTAGGAATTGTTTTCTTACACTTCTCCATAAGAAGAAGTAAAGTCCTTAGAGCCGGTGCTTATCCCAGTTTCCATAGCATGAAGCGGACAGAGTGACAATATGTCACCCTTTTTGGGGCAGGGCGCTTGTCTATCACACATTGCTTCCCCAGCTGTGAGCTGGTACCCATTTGAGTGTGGCAATTGGAGTAAAGTTTCTTGCCCAAGAAAAAAACGAGGTGGCTGGGAAAGGATTCAAACCCATGTCATTTGCCATGAGAGTCTGCTGTCCTAACCACTCGGTCATCTTCTCCACTGATGCCAATTGTTAACTCTGCAACTAATCTTTAGCAGTGTTGTCTTAAATAATGTTTAACTTTGCGGATGTATACACACATATTAAGATATGACACCAAATCTGTACTGTATAGTAATAAGGCCTTTATTTTAATTTTTCAAATGAAATAAAAAGTGACCAAAGTGTTTTCATTGTTCTCTTATCTTATACAGATGTGTGGAAGAAAAAAAATTGCATAGTTTATAACCAGATCATTATGTAATATATATAATATATTGAATAAGAAGAAAACAATGTTATGTTATATAAATGCAAAGACAAACATAAGTTGAAAAGTCTTATTTAAGTGTGCGTAGCACTCTGGAGGGAAAAAAGGGAAATAAATCATGATTGCTTTTTCACATTTTCAACTTTTCTTATTATATATCCTAGTACAAGTACATTTTACATTAAATATCAAAGGTACATGAAACAAACAATATCACTTTCTCCATTCTTATGAGAGAACTTTTAAAACTGACTGAAACGACAAACTGTTGACTTTACTATTCAAACACCTTTACACTGCAAAGCAGCTAGACGCCTGTTTGCAAACACATCATGGCTAAAAATGAAAACTGATGGACTAATAGTGAATCATTGTTTGTTTGTTATCTGTTCCCTATAGTTTGTTGTTTGTTTATCGAATCCCCTTTATACCACAATAAGCAGTGTAGGGACCAGACATATGTCAAGCTCTGAAGGATGCACATGACAAATGGATCCAAATGTCAATGAGGACTTACACCACTCATCACCTAACACATGGCTAGAAAGACTCTGCATCAGGAATGAAAGACGAGCCCTATAGTACCATAATTAAACAGTGTAGGGACCAGCTCTGTGACTGGCTGAGGACAGTGTACAAGACAGAAGGCATCGATGCGCAGACCCAGCTAAAACATATCCAGGTTAAGTGCAAGTCTCTGCCCCACTAGTACGCATGGCCTGATACAGAGCTGGAAAATCTATGGATCAAGATATTAAGGCAAGCAGGGGATCAGCCCACTGTGCATAGTGAATCATGAATTTAGATAAACAGCACCATTCAGGTTTTCAAGAGTGACCAACAGATATTTTTTTTCCAGTTGCCTCAGTGTCCATCTCCCCACAGTTATAAAACAAATTTGGGGAAAAAAATCAACTGTGATTAATTAATTTCAACTACTTCACACCAGGCTCGCATCCATGGGTAGCTGGGTGAAAAGAAAAGTTAATGACGGATACAAACTGTTCACGAAGTCCTTTCAGTAAACATTGAAATCAATGACGGATACAAACTGTTCATGAAGTCCTTTCAGTAAACATTGAAATCAATGACGGATACAAACTGTTCATGAAGTCCTTTCACTTTCAGTAAACATTGATCTCATTAATCCGTTTTTTCCTCTGCCTTTCATCAGTTGCTAAGATCCATCACAAATTAAAAAGAGATTGAAAGAAATTTGCAACATTTGATTCTCATCAAAATTCTCGATGGTCATCACGTATCATCTTTATCATTCCATACTTAAATACATTGCTCTTTGCAGTTTGTAAAAATGCTTACGACAATAGTTTCAAGCTGAATCGTTTTAATTTAATAAAAAATAATTAAAGGCAAAAATCAATCTCATTATTCCCATAAGCCACCTGTACGATATCTCATTTTGAAATAATCAAGTTCAAAGTCCATGTTAAACATCGTTAGTCAGTTTACTGTCATGATATATATATCCTTCCATCTGACAAATATAGAAATAAATTGTTTCAAAATGATTATAGGTTATCACTTTATCCCTTTATTTCTTTTAATATCATGGATGTCATAAAAATACTGTAATGCCAGCACGTATCTTTGAGTAAATTTTTTGTGACATTTGGTGTATGATAGATTTTTCACAACCGCTTTTAAAAGTAGATTATCGTACACTATAAAAACTGGGGTAACATTAACATTGATTGAGGGGTCAGTCGTCAAATTTGGCACCTTGAGCTCTTGGTGGAGTTGACAAACTGCCGACAGAGACGTCCAAGTCTGCCTTGGGTAATGTCAGCGTGATCCCTCTGGCCATTGGTATCTGCAAGGGAAAACAATCAGTGCAGATCTTAATTGTAGTTCTAAATGGATTTTCAAAATCACTTTTGACATGGAAATAAAATTCACTTTGATGTGGAAATATGCAAGATCATTCATTTGTCAACAAAAAGATCTATATGGTTTTGTTTTAATTCCGGGTTGTTTTTTTTGTTTTGATTTTTTACATTTTAGCTACACTTTACAGCACAATGTACGGAAGAGTCTAAAGTATGTGGCTAAAAAATGTTAACATTTGGGGTGCTTTTGTCAGATTTGAGCAATGATACTGTAGAACCGTTAACTGAATCGATGGGACCACCAACCTGAGGCAGATTTTCCATATCTCTGAGAGCTGGTCTGTCCGATTGGCTGGAGATGGGGGAGATAGCGGGTGACACTGACTGATCCTCAGTCTGGAATTGGTGAAAATGGGATTGTTACAAAAATCAGACACGTTCTTATACTTATATAAAAACAAATAGAGAGAAAAAATGTTGCTTTCATACTTAGAATTTAAACTATTTGTGCTCAGTTTTTGTGGTTAAAACATTTGAGCACAATTCTAAGTAATTAGATAGGAAAAAATGTAAGTGTAAAAATTTTGACACAATAATTTGAATTTTAAAAATATGCACCCAGTGAAAAAAAAGGCCAAAAGCAGTAAAAATTCTGAATAATCCGGATTAAATATGTATGAGAGGCAGGTCTGTAAATTCCATTAAATCAAAAACAAAATTCCAGTTAATTTCTTAATGACTACAATAATTTTTAATATATTTTGAAGGAGACTAGCAATTTTAAACATTGCTAAATTCAACGGATACAAGATCAATTAAAGTTTTAGATTTGACTTCCTCCCTAAAGGTAATAGGTAGCCTTACCTAAGAAAATAAAAAGGGGAATAAAGAGAGAGAAGGAAGAGAGGTGATACCTGTTGCCAATGTCTGGGGGGAGAGAAATCTCCATCCAGGTTGACATCCAGTCCCAGTTGTTGTTGCAGATGTTGTTGCTGGAGTTTCTGATTGGCCAACAGATCCCGCAATCGTTTTTTCGCTTCCTCCTGCTGACGATTCAGTTCTGCAATCTGAGTGTGCATCAAGTCTTGCAAGGCTGGGTCCTGTAGGATGTCTTCCACAGCAAGCTGGAAAAGATGACGGGTACAGTTGATAAACGTGCACAGCTAACTGGGGTTGTCATTCAGGAGGTGACATTGCACACTATGCCGGTATAAATTCAACTTAATTATCAAGTGGAATTTTATTAATAGAACCAACGAAAAGACTTCACTTGGACTGAAAATCTTCTTTTTCGAGCAAATAAAAGCAGTACTAGTCGATTTACTACAGCTCAATGCATACACATATTATACATACGGTTATTATTATCCCAATCCACACTGACTATTCACCTTAGACCAATATAAAAACCAGCCCAATGTTTGGCTATAATATAGTGAGAGGGGCATCTGTGATAGCAAAGAAAGCCCAACCACCATGCTAGGCTGAACACAGAGCTTGGATCAGGCATTTTAGAAGATAAGGTGACTCAAATTAGAGAAGACTTTTGAGCTGATCTTGTGTCAAAGTTTTCTATCACCAATCATTTGAGGGTAATACAAAATTGAACGCTACGCTACTGTTGTGCTTGCTGCACCAAAACCCATGCAAACATTTTGTGCTTGCTGCACCAGTGATTTTTTTTTTTTAATTAAAAATTCATGAAGACATTTTCACTGACTGTATAAGAAAATTTCACATAAGTATGATTTAAAAAAAAGAAAAGTTCATTTTAAAATTATGTATTATTGTCGTTACCTCTTGCAAATGATGTGGCTTAACTCCAATCGAGTTTGTTTGCTGACTCCCCTTTCCATTGGCAATGGACTCGCTCACAGTAGTGGACGTAGGCAAGGATGAGGTCAATGGAACAGGCAAATTGCTTTGTACAAGGGATATAGGCCTAGGAACACTGATGCTTTTCATTACAGGGGGTGCTTGGGTCAGTTGAGGTGGATCGCTTGAGTGGCTTGAGTTTGACACGGCTAGATCTGATACGTCTACAAGAGACGTTTGTCTCTCTGCAGTTAAGAAAACAAAACAACCACACATGTGTACATGAAGTATCATCGTATCATACAGATTCAAAAGGATTGTGATGAAATGTGAAATCCTGTTGAAAATCCAGGCTAAAAGTTGAAATAAAATAATGTTTTGATAAAAAACAATTTTACTGTAAGATCTACTCAAAAAGTTACGTTTTTCATACGGATGTCCACCTTGTATTCAGAGAAGTCTATGGACTTCCTCCTTTTTCATAGGTTACATGCTGGAGATGCCTCAAATGGTGGCAGGTTTTTTTTAGAGAATGTAAAAGCTTAATGTAGAAACTTCAAGTTTAAAAGTACAACCTAACACTAACATTTTAACCTCTTTATATTGACATAAGTTATTGAAGCCTGACCGATGATTGAGTCACTCTTACTCTTACCCAAGACACAATATATGAGGATTTAAAAAAATATATGGAAATACTATGGAAAGTAATAATAGAAAACATTTTCCCTGAAGTATAAAAAAAACTAACTTGCAGGCATTCCTGTGGTATTGCTACTGGAATGAACCCTCGTCTTTCTGACCACTGGGGACAGGAGAACAGCTCCTGAGGATGAAGTTGGTTCATTCCCTTGGGGTTGTGCTGGTAAAAGAAGTGACATAGTGGCATTGCCTTTAAACTTAAAACATAAAATGCCATTCATTTTTCAAAACTAATTAATTCTGTCCCAGCTTTAAATTGAATTGCAAGTGTGTAAATTAGTGAACAAGTTAGAATAGATCGTTTAGAGCAGGAAAAATGAAAAGAATCAGTTAATATGGTTCAGTAAACTAAATAGAATGAAGGGAAATAGAATTCATATGCTATTTGATTATAAAAAGCCCGGAAACATGCACCGAGGTATGCCAAGAAGGATGAGGAAGGAAGTAACACAATAGGAAAAAGGAAAAAAATTGTTGATGTAAAGAAAAGGTATTGTAATTTATTAATGGCAATTCAAACTGTAAGTTTTGATAAAGCATATCATATTATACCTTTCCAAACTATAATTTATCACATTCAAAACAATTTCATGACGAGAATATTTAAATACTTGGCTTCTTGCCATGTAAATTGAACTACACATCAAAAATCAGCAAAGAGGAAGCACCTGGATTATTTTGATTCGGTGTAGATGTTCTAGATCCTTCTGATTTCCGGCTAGTGTTGGCAGTGTCTTGAACTTGCCTCTGTTGGAACTGATAATCGGTGAAACCATTTGACAATGCAGTCGGAAGTTGAGCACTAATAATGGTCTGAAGTTCCAGAATTTTTCTCTTTTAAAAAAATAAAAATAATTTTAATAATGGCATGCCCTAAGAGGACGTCAAAACAACCTTTCTGTCATAACTAATTGACTAATTAATTAAAGGTGTTGATTTCTCAGAAATGACATTTATAAAAAAAATATGAGGCACACAATAACTCTTAACAGTTGTCTGAGTCCGAGAGTAGTCCCTAGGTTCCTAAGCAGATTTTATTATGATGAAGCAAATGTGTAGTGTAAGTGTCAAATATAATTTTGTTAAACTTTCTCGTCTTTGCCCAATTAGAAGAGATGGGCTTGGAGGTAATGCAAGTCGGGTGACACGATATCTTAGTGCTATTATTGAATTAATTTTTTTTACTTCTTTTTTCGATATTGGTTCCAGGTGTCATAAAAAACAAGCTCTAAGTCTAAGGCAGAGTCACTCTGAGCGTCAGTGCTTCTTGAGGGATACACTCATTAAGAAAAGATTGTGTTTCACGTGTTAACCACGCTCTTAGTCAGATCAGGCTCATGGGAGGCTGGCATATTCTTAGGCAGAGGCAACTGTAATAGACTTTTGTAGATTTCCCTCCCTTCAATAGTGTTCACATCTGTTGTCAAATGAAACAGACCACATTTAGTAAGAGAGGACAGTATTGTATGAAATGTAATCAACACACAGTTCTTACATTCATGGCTGCTAATTCTACAGCAGTTGATTCTTTATATCTCTGGTTTTCTGAGTAAAGTTTTGCATATTCCTCTTGAGTCATGATGAGGTCCTGAAAACAGAAAACGATTAAAAATATATAATTCCAATTCTAAACATATTTTTTTCACATCGATAAGAAATTCCTGCACTGCAAGGTAATAACAAGGGAAAATGACAAAAAAAGAATACAAAATAAAAATTATGATAAAATGTGCCAGTTTGAATTAAATGTGCCAGTTTGAATTATGATAAAATGTGCCAGTTTGAATTATGATAAAATGTGCCAGTTTGAATGCCTATGTAAAGTTGCTCACTACTGATCATTTGTTATCTAGGATTGGTTTTATACATGTATCCAATCGTCCACAAAAGACCCTTGTATTTTTTTCATAAACAAATATAATAATAATAATAATGTACATTTATATAGCACTTATTCACGATCATCACCATGCTCTAAGCGCTTTACAGTAGCA
>JARDUL010087423.1:0-11538 GCA_030265205.1 Dirona pellucida | reverse complement strand
GGTCTGACCCGGTCACAAAGGTCAAGCTGACCGGCGTGAGCAGGGAACTAAAATATCGCTAGTTTGACGCCGTGATCGTCTATTTTTCTATTATATTATAGAAAATGTCACCTCAAATCATTCCAACAACTTACATTCTTGTCTACAATTCTTAAGGTTTTGAAATAGTTCAGAACAAAATTGTCATCGATCAACCATGGGGACTTGACAGCAATCTCTCTCAGCCTCTTCGC
Organism: Dirona pellucida; assembly: GCA_030265205.1. Classification (NCBI taxonomy): domain Eukaryota; kingdom Metazoa; phylum Mollusca; class Gastropoda; order Nudibranchia; family Dironidae; genus Dirona; species Dirona pellucida. Next base: position 11,305 of record JARDUL010087423.1, on the reverse strand, counting down.
TTCTTCACTCCAACTGTAATCAAGCTGCCAAGGAGAGAAATGAGACCCGACAAGTTCTTGAAGTACTTCACTCTTCTCATTTTGTGCTTGAACTGAAAAAAAAATTGAAAAAAATAAAATATAAAGATGATATAATTTGTTAAAATCCGAAAAAACTGGTCCTCTTTAAAATAAATGTAATTGAAAGTGAATGCAAAGACCCACACACACCCTGTCCTTACCAGTCTTCGTTTGCTTGAGTTTACAAAATTAATGTCCACACTTAACTGAATCACAAAAACTAAAAGTAATGGGATGAGCAAATTAAAAATTATTGCGATTAATGTTTGTTTCAGAACAAGAATCAGTTTTAAACCTACATCTCTGTGTAATTTTAAAAAGTAAAATACTCACTTTTTATTCCCTCTAATGATTCTGGGTCGACAGTTGATTTAGGGATCTTTGGCAAAGTCTTCTTGAGCTTTTTCAGGGATCTCTCTGTCACTTTTGATACATTTTCTTGCTCCCTCTACAAAAGATAAGAAGGGTTTCAATGATCATGACAGATGAATCAATATTTTTTCTTTCTATTCTTGTAATTATGTCTCTTTCTGATTTAATACATTGTTAGAGGTTTTTTTTGGATCGAAAACAATCAGTTGAGTCAGCAACCTCTGGTGATTAAGTCTGTAATATACTGTTTTATTTCCGCATTTTCATTAATTTCAGTTATCAATTCTTTTCTGTTTCCACTGTGTACACCACTTTAGATTGTGTTAAGGAGAGTGGTAAAATTGTCAATTTCAAACACATTTAACTTTAAAATTTTAGCTTCATCCTCGGCTATCCAGGGTGTCCTTGAAACAGGTCAGAGCTTCGACATGCTGACTTATGTAAGGATGTAGGCGTAACATGTTAAATAATAGAAGATGAAAGGTTGGGAAGATCTGCTGAAAATGTCACCATCACATATAATAAACTACAAATATATATAGTCTATACATTAAGTACTGACTATACTAATGTAGAGATTTAAGGCTGTCTTTATGAAGCCTGTTTACTCTGTTGCTGAGAATATACTCACAACAGTGTAACACCCCATTCCTGTGCATCAGCCCAGTGTTTGTTGACATCTGTGTGTGAATGACTGCCAATGACTCTACACATCTCTTGACTTGACCATGCTTCATTCACGTTTTATTCCTATTCCTACTTCAACCAAACTGACAAGACTATTGTTGTATTACTCTGAGGTTATGTAAGTTGTAAGCCAACACTAAACTACTTTTGGGTCAGAGTATTTAAAATACTTCCCACCCTCAACCACCACAAGTGCCAGGTACCACTTTAGTTTTAAAATTGCTATTGTTATTATTATTATTATCATTATTATTATTATTAAAGACAGAAATATGATACACTACTTACAGCTATAGTTATAGACAATATTATTATAATAGTAATAGTATAGTATACTAACACTAACTATAGGTTAGGTCAGCTAAAAAGTATCATATAATTAAAATTATCTCCTCATTATGGAATATCTGGTTAATATATATGAAAATGTACTCATTCTCCAGATCTCGAAATCGAAAACAATCAAGTACAAGTAATGTAATAGCTGTAATAGTAATAATAGTTATAATAGTAAGACGTAGTGTAAATAATAATGAATGAAGATGTGTTTTGTTTATTTTACATGTTTACTCACCCAACCCCTCAAACCACAAGGAAATTCACTCAAACTCAAACAGAGGGTTTTTAGTTGCTTTCCAATGGCATCAAATGCCAGGGTTGAATTATGCACGGCAGCAGGCATTTCAATAGTTATACTAGTAAGACGTAGTGTAAATAATAATGAATGAAGATGTGTTTTGTTTATTTACATGTTTACTCACCCAGCCCCCCAAACCACAAGGAAATTCACTCAAACAGAGGGTTTTTAGCTGCTTTCCAATGGCATCAAATGCCAGGGTTGAATTTTGCACGGCAGCAGGCATTTCAACAGGTTACTTGTTACTTGTTACAAAATGAATTTCATCCAACTGTGCTCAGAATTTGACAACAAAGTTACGATTTGCTGCCATTTTGGACGCACTTTTTAAGTCACTTCCGCTGTCAAGGAAAGTTCTAAAACATTAAACAAACATTAACAATATGATTTAATTACAATTCATTGATAGTTTAGGTTATTTACATCAAACAAATACTATTTTGACAAATGCAGTGATATAAATCAATTCAATATGACACAAAAATGTATATCAGGGATTATGATATGGACAATACAATTTTATTTAACTTGTCAATACACAAAAATAGTTTATGTTTTTTATGAAGTTTTGCGAAAGCGAAACTGCAAGACTGTATTGTTATTCTTGCTCCACCATATGAACCCTCAGCTCATTTTACGTCTGCATAAAATTCAGCTTGATATATTATGTTATATGTGGTTTCTTGAACGCGTTATTATGAGTAATTAAGAGTCTTTATTTATATGTTATCAATAGAATAATTGCAAAATGCCTGAAACTTCTCGCAAATCTAGGACAAAATCGAAGTCCAGAAAACGAAAAAAGCGTAGTTCAACGTCAACGTCAGCAGTATCAGTATCAGTATCAGAAACAGAAAGTGAAAGTAGAGATTCCTCATCATCAAGCTCTTCCTCCCCGGCAAGAAAAAAGAGACGCTCAAGAGATTCAAGAGATTCAAGAGACAGCAGAAAGGACTCATCGAAAAGGAGGAAAAAGGCAAAGAAGAGGTTGGTGTAAAGTGATAGGTTCATCTTATACTTATACTTATAGTTGAAAGTTTTCTTTCTTAAACTTAGAAATTAGCAGTCAACAAGTTTACTTACAACTTACGTAACTTACTAATGATCGCGCATGTTTTGGTGCCCGTGGTTTTTTGCACGGTGATAAAAGTTGCTCACTACTATTGTTAAAAGTTGTTGTGAACGCGCAAGCTAACATTCGACAAAATATTTATCGCCCCCGATCACCCTGTAAAGCCTAGAAAAAAACAACCAGTCTTACTCTTACCCCCTTTTGACTCCAGTAAATCTTTAACTTTTGATCTAGACGTAACAAATCAAATTAATGTCCTAGTGCAACCCAACATGGTAACTCGGCCAATTCACAAGACCCACCTCCAAACTTGGTCCGGTTTCATTTTCGACCTGGTTTAGTTTCACTAACGAAAAGTGGAATTCCCCTGCCCTGGGTTGTGTGTAGGAAAACGGTTGTTAACAGATCATTGATGCGCAGAAATACCTTGTCGTCTGCGCTGACTCTTTGGCTTGTGCGAAGAAAAATCTAATAATGGAAATTAACTAAGAAATGGAATGTGAACGCAGGAGGGCTCCGAACGCGGGAGGGCTCCTGTGTTATAAACACTTCTACTGTAAATTGAGTAAACACCTCCTACTAGTAACTACGGCCTACATCATATCACGGAAGCAGGCTTTAATTATCGCCAAGAAGATCCTGGTATCGATCACTTTCTGGGTACTCACTATAGACTCTGTGGTATCGATGTAGCATGCAAGCTGTCAATTGCTCCAGTTGGGTCTTTTTGTTCTTCTTCTACTTCTGGCAGTTTGCTATATATAGGCGTGTCGATAGCTTTGTTCTTTTTTTTCACTCAAACAGAGGGTTTTTAGTTGCTTTCCAATGGCATCTTTTTTTTTTTGCAAGTTAATATTAATATGTTTTGCCCATGATGTAGTTTGTAGAAGGCTATCAACAGTCTAGCTTGTTTTTTGGGATTGCGTAAAGAGGACAGACTGTATATGAGCATGTCTGTTGCTGAATTTCAAAGACGTTTAGTCTATATCTTCAATATTGTGAGGATCCCAAACTAGGCTTGCAGATTCTAGAATAGGCCTAGCCAGCGCTTTGGGTGTAATTCATTGAATACTTTATTGGGAGAAAACTAATTTTCATTCTATTTTTAAAATTTTAAAGAAAAAGTGATGAGTTTTGATCATTATTTTATATCTAAACCTTTCAGATCAAGGTCATCATCATCTTCGAGTGATTCTTCATCGTCTTCATCGTCCTCTTCATCTTCATCCCCATCTCCAGCTAGAAAAAAAAAACTGAAAAAGAAGCAAAGAAAGAAGAAATTGAAGAAAGCTAAGAAGAAGAGAAGAAAGAGTGATACCAGTGAAAAGGCTGCTCCAATAGTGGTGCCACCCGCGCCAGTTTCAGTGCCAGGTATGGCTTGCATGAGTCTTTACAGTCCATTCGCAGTGCAAAAGTACCCATTCACACTTGAGTCAAGTAATAAAAAAACATGTAAAGAGTCTTTCCCAAGGAATTAATGTCAGGCCTAGCATTGCCAGGATTGGAACCCAGGATCTGACAATCTTGAGCCTGGCAGCGCAGCCATTCAGCCATTGACCACGTATACAAACCGATTTTTACACGAGCAACATGTTTTTGTGTGTATCACTGATTTGTCAATAAGCATGCTGATATACAACACGATTGATGGCAGGAATTAAAAGTTTTGTGTCAGCTACTGCACTCTTTGTTTTGAATTTAACGATAGTTTTTAATCGTCCTTACAAAAGAAAAGTATTTTCACTGTCTAAATAAAAATGACGTAATTTAAATGGGCTTCATTTCTTTCTTTTGTCACTTAAGTGTAAAAGCTATATCTTAAATCTAACTGTCAATTTTTTAAATAAAAAAAATAAATCATATAAAATGCCTGGGCCGTTAGGCACCAAAATGGCCAGACTTCAGTAAATGAATTTCCTCCACAAGTCCACACCACAGCTCATTTCTTTGCATCATCTAATTTAATTCCTCTCCTTTGTACATTTTACGATAAAACCTCGCTCCCTTCTTCTTTGGTCTGCCCGAAAATAGCTTTCTTGTAATTTGTCAAAAACTGAATCACTCATGTAGGCCTATGAAGATTTATTCATTCATTAATCATTATTTCAATTAATGAATTTATTAAAAATTGTCAGAAGCCAAGGCTGGCCCCAAGCAGCGTGTGTTGAAGCCGATGACGAAGGAGGAATGGGAGAGGCAGCAGAGTGTAGTCAGGAAAGTCTACGATGAGGAGACAGGTAGAGAGAGGTAAGGATTTCAAAATTAGTCGAAAATAAAAACTGCTGTACAAATCTGTCTGCCTAAATTCATTTTTTAATATACTGTGTGGCATTTTTTTAATGCATTGATTTAACCCTTACGGTGCCACCAATCGACATTTTAACATCGCATTCTGGTTGCTTAGATTGACTTATGTCTAATACCTTCATTGATGAACATAGACACTGGAATTAAGTTTTAATAACTATGATGTGTATTTTCATGGGTGATTTCCTCTTATTTGTCCCAATGTTTTGCAAAATTAATTTAGAAAATTTGCAAAAAACCATCAAATTTTGCACCCCCCAAAAAATTCAATAAGATTTTATGTGGATACCACAAAAGTCGATAAATTTGAAATTTTGCTGCATGTTGCAGCAAAGTCAAAATTTTGCTTCCCCGCATGACATTGCATAATATTGTGTGGACAGCTTTATATAGCCGACCTTCTGTCAGTATCCCAGTTATCTTTTCAACTCGATTTTGATCGGTAGCAGACATTTACATTGACATATGAAGACAAAACTTCAATTTTTTCTATCCAATGTACTCATCTAATAATATGGTATGATTTTTACAGGCTGATAAAGGGTGATGGAGAGGTATTGGAAGAAATTGTTAGCAAAGACAGACACAAAGGGATAAATAAGGTAAGTCTATTATCTAACAACACACCTGCCTTTGACAAAGCCACACAGTTGGTAGATAGGAATATAGCCACCTCTATGACGAATGGTTGGAGAAACATTGGAAAGGAATGTAGAGGCAATAGTAGGCCGAATACAGACAATAATAGTAAAATACAGGATATCTTTTAAAAAACACCCAAAAGTTCCAAACTGTCTAAAATGCAATAATTTCTTGAGATATCACAACAATTTTGTCAAATTTAACAAGGATATAAATCAGTGGAGGGGACGTTATCACCCAAACTTTTATGAACATAGAACACATCTTTCGCAAGCTGTGTGCATTTAAAAAATGTTATATATGATTTTTCCCTTTAGAATCTCTTTGAGAGAACACTGTGTACTTTGAATCTGTGAAGTGTACGGCCTGCACTAATCTCCATGAATAAATCATATTTTCCTGTCCATTTCTAAGTTTGATTGCGCTACTACTTGGTTAGCACAATAAACATTTAGTTATAACATTATATTGTTCTCACATCTGCCTTCCGATTGCTGTGTGGTGAAAGCTCATGGAACTTGTCATGTCATACAAAGGCTTGAGAACAGGGGAAATTTATTGTGCATAAAGTTGTCTGTTGTTTTGTTGTTTAAAAAAAAAAATGACCAAATTATGTTCCTGATGCCAAATATTATATTATTTTCTTGAATTTGCCCCACCCCCACCACCCCCCATTTCATTTCATGCTTGCCTGACCTTAACCCTGGCCGTGACCTTGACCCTGACCCTGAACACCACAATGAGGCTTCAACACGAGGAGATGGAGCACACTATGCAAAAATGATGGGGCTGCCCTGACTCTAAATCCAATATCGAAGGAAGGGGCCGGCCGTTTGGTCGGCTGGGGATCATTTTCTTGAATTATTATCAACATGTTTAGCCACATAATGATCTAAAAGCAGTTTTATGAATTAATGTATTTAGCGTATGTAGAAGATGTAGGTATGTCTTAGCTTCCGGGAACAAATTAATTAACGTTCTCAGTGGGTTTTTGTTTTTTTCTGATTCTAGATGGACGGAAATCACGTGGTAGAAAGTGTGCTGTGAATTGCACCAATATTAGATGCAATGCGATTTGGCAGTGCATCATGTTGGGAACAGATCTGTTGGTCTGATTACATATTAATCTTTTTGAATTGCTGTGCAAGTGTAACTAAGCCTTTCTACCAAGGTGATAATGATATACCGTATTTAATTAACCTGAGCGCTTAGCTTTTTTTATAAACCACAAAAAAAAAAAAAAATCCGCCTACGACCTCTAATTAATTTTTATCTACATTGTGAATCTTCGTTTTGATTTGGTGATGGGTAAATGGAGCTTCAAGGAAATGAATTTTTCTATATTATTATTATTATTATTATTATGATTAATCACTTTTATCTCAGTCCATCTCAGATGCACGTGTTTGTGTGTGTTGTGTGTTGTGTGCAATCTAGTGGATTGAATAGAATGACTGAATGAAGACTGAACATGGTTTGTGGGATTTTGGCTAAAGCAATGGATTATTTAAAAAAATATAACCATCAACAGGTTTGATTAAATAAATGAATTAATAGATAATTTCCCTTTATTCATCCCAGGTGGAAATTTGTCTTTTTAGGATTTATTCTGAGTCTGAGGGTAGAGCGGAATAATCCAGGCGTCAGCTGTAGTGCAGGGCCGCAAAGTGGGATCAAGATCTTGGGAAAAACTCCAGTACTTGCTTCCACCGGGATTTGAACCTGTGACCTCTTGAACCAAAGGCTCCTCAATTAATACTTGATATAGATGATATAATGCCAATGTCACTGTTTGAATAGAAGTAATAGAAGGGTCCATTCTTCTGTCCCTCGCCCTTTTCCCCACATTCAGCTTTTTCCATGCCCCGCCAAAATTTGTGTTTTCATGAAAGTTGGGTTGTTCGCTGACAAAAATTAGTATCTTGGTAGCTAATGAATAAAGTCTTGAAATTTGGATGACCAATAGGCAGTGTGTTTGAGCTCAATAGTGGTAAAATTGTTTTAGGTCTTTTAATAACTAAAATACAACACCGACATTCATTTGCATCACTTTCAGACAGCCCTGCATGTGTAATTTCACTTTGCAGTTTGCAGACTTTCTGTCATGTCTGCTGAGACTAAAAACGATCGTAATTAGACCCCGGTCAGGTCTGGACTAAGAATAATCACAGTCATTGTCTCATCTGATCCAGAAGCATTTCTTCTCATAACAATAAACGTGATCCATAATAAATTCATCCAGAATGCAAGTGTTCGTACAATCGCAAAATAACATAAAAACATGGTGGATGAAAATTGAAAACATTATTCAGTGAAGGAACGAGTCATCAGATCAAGGGAATTAACTCACATAATTTGTAGCTTTCCTCTGGTTCACTAAATATATTCTTGAGTTACTGCCCTTGAGTCTCACAAGGACATGACTTGTCAATGGCACATTACAATAAATTACATTCCGGTGGCAATAAATAGAATGGCTAGTACTAGTAGTCATCATTGGCATGTTAAGAGTTAATTAAAAATTGGATACGGCACTTGAGTCTCACGAGGACATGACTCAGTGACACTGGCACATTACATTCCCGGTGGCAATAAATAGAATGGCATGTTAAGAGTTAATATTTTAAAAAATGGGATCTGATAAATAACACAGTCCCCAAACAGGCTAAACCCTTTTACTGGATTAGGTAGGGTAGGATGTGTTATGGTTTTCATCGAGTGATATAGGTTGTATTTACATCATAGAAAACCTCAGTGCTTGTTCTTGTACATTCATTGTACACATATTTTCAGATTGTTTTTTTTGTTTAAAAAAAAATCTGAACAAGGAGAGTAGAACTATTATATGATGATAATAGAGAATAAAGATTTGCTTGTATTGGCTTTAATTGTATATTTCTTTTGTCTTTTGTTCATTTTCTTTTATATCGGTGGGAATGCTTAATGAATGACCAGTCTGGTGTCCTCCTGTTGTTATTGCAAGAAAGGGGTGGGGAGTGTGTGTGTGTGTGGTTTTTAGGCAGGAAAGTGGATAGGTGGATCCCAGGGTTTTTAGGCCAGACCAATGAAAAGCTGTCTGACATCGTCATGTTAAGGTAAGATTAAAAAGCAAAAAAAAACAGGCGGACAGATTTGGTTCAACATTATTCCAAGTAGATTTCTACCTAAATCGTCATAACTTTTTAACATTTTAGATCTACATCAGATAATTATACAAACAGTAGTTTGTTTTTTTAATTTAAAAAAAAAGTAGACTAGGAACTAACCTTGAATTCGTAAGCGCGCCAGCCCGGGTTTCACCTAACCTAAAACCTACTTATTTCACTACGTTGACCCCGGGGTCCACCTATCTTCTACCTTCAGACAGCATTCATTTCAGAAGGGGAGAGCGGGAGAACATAAGATTTGATGAGATAGATTTTATCTGTCCATAATAAAATGGAAATTTTATTTGGTCATTCTTTATGAAATATATAAAACATTAACATCATCAAAAAACATAACATGGAGGTAGGCAGGATGCATATTAGCATTATTATGTCAATGTCATGGATATATTAACAAAGCAAAATAGCTATGAGTAGAGGTAGAGGTAATGTTAATGGCTTCATTAAATAAATAATATAATGATAATAATAATAATGATTATAATATGTAATAATAGTAATAATAATAATAATGATGTTATAATAATGATTATAATAATAATAATACTCCTATCTAGAGCACACATCACAACCCTCCCCCTTCGTGGTGGCGAAGTCAACAAAAGGTTAGACATAGCAAGTAATCCAGGCAAACTCTAGCACAGCGTGGGGTGGAGGGTTGGCTTTCTGTATTACATTACATTGTCATCCTTGGGAAAGATGCTTTACTTCAATTAATTACCTATCTTACACGACCCAGGTGTAGAAATTGGTACCAGCTGACAGCTGGGGAATTGATCTGTGATAGACCAGTGTACTATCGTCACTTTGTCCGTTTCATGTTACGGAAACGGTTTCACACCATACTAATACTAAGGAAACTAGGATACACACATATAAGAGAAATGTTCTTGACTATTCATGTCAACCCCCACAACCCCCCGCCTCCCCACCCAACAAACCATACAAATACAAATTCTTCAAATCATATATTCAGCTGAGCTATCATAATTTCATTCATAACAAAATTATGAAAATTCCAACAATTTACACAGAACAACAAACTTGAATTTGAATCACTCATATTTCTATTTATCTTTCTTTCTTACTGTTTTTTTCATTTGTCATTTTTTCATCAATATCCTAAGGCACGTTTCAGTTAGGCTCTGAATCAGTATCAGTATCAGGTTCAAATAATATCATGAATACAATTCCCCAACACGATAAAAGATGAAGATGAGTTTATTGTAGTCTGTATCCTAGCAAGAGTACCTACAGGTTCACAGGCTTTACACTTACATCATTTATCCCCCAGCAGGCCGTGTTGTTATTCAATATCCGTCTCAACTCACATGTGGAGCATACAGTAGTGCAGATTGTTAGACTTGTCACACTAACATAGATACACTTGTCATGCTAACATAGATACACTGACAATATCTTTATACTCTGTCTGTAGCTGGGTACCGGTACCCATTCACACCCAAGTCGAGTGAGGACAAATCATGTGTAGTCTGTCCAAAGGACTATTCAGCCAAAATTTGACGAAATGAATATTTATGATTGATGACTTGATGATGTCGTTAAAAAATGTGTGGTGTTGATGTTGTGTCTCTTCCTAGGGGTGGCCATAATATGTAGGAACATACAGATATATTGCCCTTTCACATTGATTGTCCATTTGTTCAAAGTTGCTCTTGGGTCAAATTCTTCTCTTGTTCCCGCTTTCGGTTTAGTAGTGCTTTTATTGTCTTCAGTTGACTAATGTGAGGTCAGAGAGTGAAAGACCAGCGGAATCACAACAAAGTTTGAGAATAAATGAAGAGGGAGCGAGCACTGATGGTCTGGTAGACAGAATGATAATGGGATAATTTAACTAACAGTAACAGTGCCAGTGAGAGACGGTAGGGTGGTGGATTAGTCCAGACGTAGTGGGCTTGTTTTCTGTTCACGGCGAGGCTGGGTTGCCGTGGCAGGCATGGGTTCGATTCCCCCTGTCGACGAAAATCTTTTTTTTTTCTTTCTGTTCTTACTTGTCTCTCACTGGCACTGTTATTACTGTTACATTATCCCACTCTATCATCATCATTCTCTCAGAGACCCAAGACTTCCCCTATAATAATTGGTAAGGAGCACTTTGTTCAAACACGACTGTTGAGTTCTTCCTCGTATTCTGTTTCCCCAATCAGCTCTTTTTCCTCCTTCGTCTTCCCCTCCTTTACGTCGTCCAGAGTTTCGGGAAGTCCCAGTTTGCCCGTTTCGGGGAGTAGGAATGTGACGAGACCGCCTTTATTCCAACACGGGAAGGGGAAAACAAAGTGAAAAGATGTAAAATTAGAATTACAACAATTCTACGAAAAGAAACCAAAACAAACAACATAA
>JARDUL010087201.1:0-11541 GCA_030265205.1 Dirona pellucida | reverse complement strand
CCGCCGCCCCCCCCCCCCCCCCCCCCCCCCAAGAACAACTGTAGCTCTTGCATTTAAATAAAAAAGAATTAAGTACAAAGAGCGTTTGCAAAATATGAATTGTAAAACAAAATAGCATTTGAAAATTACTTAAATCTTTACAAAATTAGTACCTACTACTGTACCCTTTTTGGATGTTTAACCAATGCCAAACAAATGATGCTGGCCATCTTATTCAATGCTAGATTATCATCTTTGAGTTTGACTGTGATGGCATGTAAAAAAACAAAGCCATTTCTGACCAGCACAAAGCCTGTGTTTTCAAAATAATTCTATTCATTTGTCCAATTTGTATGTATTATATTATTAACTTTTTGAATCCTAGTAAATCTTCACTGAACTGTAAAGAGAATGCATCCCTTCTTTCGCAGATTATGTTATGTACACACAAGTTTAGATAGCTGGAGTGGAATCACAATAGGCTTGATACTTAGCATTCATATTCTCTTCTTGCCAGTACACAAAAATCCTTGACATTGTGTTGCGTTGACACTGTGATAGATCTATTCACTGATCAGATATCTATCCATTTAAACTTAAGAGAGTAAATGAAGAGACAGTCAATTTTTTCAAAAAGGAGTGAGATAATAGCATTGAATAAGACAGCCAACAAAAAGTAAAAGGTAGCATTACATCACTTGTTTTACCTCTACACTCTAACTGTTTAGACTTGTTAGTTACTGCTGAAAATATGGGAAATAGTTTTATAGGATATTATTATGTCTCATATTATGCATCATGAAGGGTACAAATAAATCAAACACAATAAAGCTACCAATCTTTGTGAGGTTAGTTAGTCTGAAGCACCAGTTTTTCATTAACATGTACAAATGTCCTGCTTGAAGTTGGTGTGCTTCTTTGTACCGTCAAGCGGTTTCTTTCAAAGCTGCACCATAATCCCTGCAATCCACATGTGTTCAAGTTATAATATCGTTTTTGTGATCAACAGGTCATGTTTGCCATAGGCTTTTTATCACCATTACACTCATATTGGAGACACAAGATTGCAAAGCCAATTTGTCATGGCGTGATCTTCGTGTCACGGCTAGTCACAACCTTATAAATTAAGATGAGACGCATCTTTCACATTTCGTCTTACCTTTGTGGACTAAAGCGAAAAAAGACAACAGAAATATGCCGTTTTGAAAATAGTGAGATAAATTTGTGCATAAAAAATTGAATTAAATAAAATATTTCTAGATAATTAAAAAGAAAGTGTATTAAAAAAATTAAGGCCTCTCTTACTCAAAGAGACAAAAGCTAAAATGCTGAATAAAAACCAAGCATGTTAAAACTGTATGTTTAAAACACAACCGTAAGGAAAGAGGTTCCGTAACTTTAAGGCCTTTTCATATCACATGAGCAAATCATTTAAATTCTTTGATTATCATTTTAAAAATAATAAAATCCACCAGTTTCAATACAAGGACAAAGTATCACGTTTAATGATATTCTACCCTTGATAGTCTTCACAATAATAATAAAATATCAACAATAGGTACTATAAAAAACTGCTACCTGTGTGAGGACGGAGGTGAGCAGTTTTGATATAATACACAACACTACATTTACATACATTCACATATGTATGGTATAAAAGCAGTTTACAATAATTTACAATCATTATCATGCACCATCAGGCTGCAATAGTCAATGAATGTTTTAAATAATTACACTTTACAAAAACGTTTTTCACAATATTTGTAATGAGGGTGTCCCAAGCTATCATACGAATGTAACAGTTTCCCCTCTGTCATCTAGGTAATCCGAAGACAAAGCTGTCTGTCGTATGGCTGGGGAATAAGAAGGGGAGTGTCTGTGAATTTGACGGGGGCTTAATGGAGAACTTCTATAATGCCAGCTCGAAAACTGTGGACCGGCAGATGAAGAGATGGGTCTTGTGTTATTATGTACAAAATGTGGTTCACTGTTGTTAAATCTAACAGGTGAGGTCCGAGTTCTTACTGGACTGTGGCGGTCACTATTATATACATGTGCCTGTGATGATGTATTGATATCGCTGTTGGGTACAGGGGGGGTGTTGTAGTTGTAGAAAGACTGGTCGAATCTTGGTGACAAAAGAGCTCTTTGAGAATGAGTCATGTCAACCCGATTTTCCTCAGGTGACTGAGAATGGCCGCTGTCATCGAATCGTGGAGACAGCAGCGCCCTCTGTGCTAGATCTGACGGTCGGCCTTTGGAGTTGTATTGAGAATTTGATAAAGGATTGCTGCTCCTAGGGCCAACGTTAGACTTCCTGGCCTTTTGAAGTTTGTGTAGCAACATCCCGTCTGACATGCGCGTGATGCTCTGTGGTGGTGGTGGGGGTGGTTTTGATGCAGGAGAATGGCGTAGCTGAGTGCCGGACGAAGAAGACGATGAGGAATTGGATGAATGTAAAGAGGGTGACATTTTGCTGGGTAAAAGCATCATTGCCGGGCCACCATTGATTTCCGTGCTGCGTGGAGTTTTGCCATCGGGGGAATAGTTTTCAGGTGAGGCAAAAGGCACTTTGACTTGTGGAGAAAAAGACGAGTGAAAAGCATCTTGGGTTGTTCTGCACATGTGAGGTTCATTATTAGAGTGAAAGGCAACCTGTGAACCAATAGTCTGTGGTGAATGATTACTGGTGTTGAAATTGTATTTTTGGCCGTCTATAATTTCAGGACTCATTTGGAAGTAGAGGGCTGCCGTGTTAGGAGACGGAATAATGCTGTCTTTCCCAAAGCTCTTGTTGTGTTGGTTCCATTTGTCGGAGCTTGCCGAGACTCCTTTCGAAGCAGTGGAGACGGGCTCTTTTCTACCTCTGGGGGTAGTGGTCACTATGGGTGACGTTGACCAACGGGGCGTGGTGCTGGAGGTGCGAGGAGTCACCACACTGCTGGGGACATTGTGATGCCTTCCCTGGCCGGTAACTTTTTGACCAGGTTCTTCCATCATCCTCTCCAGGCCCGTCGTCTTGTCACTGGGTTGCTGTTCCATGTGGACCTCCATAACTCCATGGTGACTGCTACCCCTTGAGTCTCTCACGTCTTGGTGAAGAAACGAGGGCATCTCTCCTGTCGATATCTCCACACCTCTTTGATCTTCCAAGCGGAGGTCTTGAGCTCCTGAGAGCAACCGGATTAGTTGTTCTCCTGAAAATCATGAAAATATAGAAGTTATTTAGTAACAAACAAAAACAAAAAAAGATGAATTATCTCAACAAGCGACTGATGTCCTACAGTACAGAACAGTTATTAAGGAATGGATCATTTGAGAGAAATCCACTTCCTTTCTTTTGCAAACAGCTCAAGATGAACACGCTAACATAATAAATATAGGCCTGTCGTAAGGCCGAGCATTTATCACAAATAGGCAGTTAGTCATTCTACACAACTTTAATGGTTCGTTATTTCCCTTCTTCTTTTGTTACTTGTTCTCTTAATTACCAAATGATACAGGTACGTATGAATAACAACTTCCCTATGCATAAGCTAATATTGGAAAAAAGTGAATGTGAAAAACCTAAAAGTCATTAGATTTTTAAAAAATAAGTCGATGAAATAACATTAAATTAGAGATTTACCAATCTAATGAGCATCAAGGTTGAACAAACAATTTGATAACTTTTCAGTACTTCCAGTGGATAGCAAGGCCAAGTTGCAGGAAAAGATGACTCGTCTTATTAGATTCATCTCCTCCTTTCACTCCCTGAAATTACTTACTCACTTTCATATTTTCAGTCACTTTCTGGAGGCAAAAGTACAGAATGTGCATGTACACATATTGCTACCTGTTAGTCACACTAACCCTAGCCTTAGTCTATCATCTCTACCCATGTCATCGTCCCCATCACCTAGCCGTTGCTTTCTCACCATCTTTTTCCTTTGTTTTCTTTTTCCCATCAGTTCCTGGGAGAGTGAAGGTCACCTTGCCCTTGTTCTTTGACCTCTTGTCCTTTGCCCCCCACGACTCTCTTCTCAGCAGGCCGAATAAGCCCAAAGAACGCCCCTCTTCGTTTTTGTTGACCTACATTGAGATTACACGAGTTGAAAAAAGTTATAAACAAAAAGAACGCCAAATAAAACTTTTGATATATTTTACTGACAAAATGTTAAAAATACAAAAAGGATATCTATCATTTATCAGTGATGAACCACCATCTTTATCAAGGAAAACATAGTTTAGAAGATTAATATTTAAAAAAATATGAATACAGTTTACTTATCATTCTTACACATTATTTTACACTTACTTCAATTGAAAAAGTAAATCTTTACATTAAGCTTTCTAGTTTCTAATGTTGAGTCAAAATATTTGATTCCACAATTCATTCATCCATTCCATATAATAAGAACTGTCATAAAATGATATGTATCTATAAATCAAGGCAATAAATACTTCCAAGCCAGTATGATGGTAATGAAATGCAAGACAATGATTAGTAAGTAAAAAAGAAATAAATGAAAAAATATAATATGATTAAATACAACATATACACAAACAGATGATTAAGATTAATGGCCACAACATTTATAATATCATGATTACGACATTGAATGAGAGTATATTTTGTAATTTCAACAAAAACCCAAAGACAAATGATTTGAAGAAGAAGGAAAAAAAAGATTTCAAAAACTTTTCTCAAAGTGTAATATTTTCACAACAGAAGATCTAAAGAATATTAGCCAAACTGGTCTCTACCAAATACAATGGGACCTCTCTAATTGGGAAAGGTTGGGAGATTTGGAAAACATCCTGATTAACCAGGTTTCCCAATTTGCTGGGTCAACAGGTTTTTGTTTCTCCCCCTATATCTAATGGGATAATTACAAAGAAGTCAACAAGATTCTGACATCTAACTTACATGAACAGATGTGCTGCATACAGTGTATGCCTATTTTGTTATCCCTTTTATACAACAACAATCTTACTAAGATGCTTTCTTAATATTGTAACCAAGAAAATTAAATGTATGAATGAAATATCATATAAAATTCTTGTATAATTCATAAAAAGTCATCACAATTACCCATCCCAATTCTGGAGGCAAAACAAGTAGAACAAATCTGGTTCCCTGAGAGTTCATTGCCATTTCCTGGGTTTCCCTATTCAACGGGGTCCCAATTAGAGAGGTTCTACTGTAGTTTCAGAACTGTTTAGTTTAATCAATACAATCAATATTTTGAAAATAACAATAACTTGTATCAATGGGAAATGACAGCAAAGTACACCATGATGTAAACTTACCATCCTAATCTAACACAAACTGTTGGTATTTAAGTGTTTCTTAAAAAGATGGATGTACTAGAGAATAATAATATTACATACCATAAGAAGGAAAAAAGAAAACTTTATAAAAATGATTACAGGTTAACAGTAAAAAGACACATTAAATTGACTTTTTGCACAACGCCTACTAACCTGGGAGCACTAATTTATATTATACATCATGATTATAAATAATAAGTACACACACCAAAAACTCTTTGCTACCCCAAATGAAAAAGTAATATGTACAGATGATATTCCACATTTGATGTTTTCATATATTTTGTTGCATTATTATTGACACTATCACATACTAAATGTTATTAGTTTAGTAACTAAATTTCCTTACATGAATGCAAAGATAAGATACAGTTATTTTGACTTGGCATTTGTCTTAAGAGTACACGCTCAGAATCTGAAATCATTGGCTTTGCTGTTAGTTGCAATCATTGCAACATATGTATCGCCCCATATCTGATGCTGCAGCTTAACTTGTACAAATTGATAATTACCTCAAGATTTGGTTTCATTGCACTTGTACAAAGTCTAGTGTAAAAAAAAAAGGTGCAGTTTGACATAAACGATGAAAGTGAAAGTCTTTTAAGTGTGTATAGTATTACAAAAAATAGTAGCTCACAACTTTTTTTTATTCTTCTAGTCACAATATAGCCTAGAAAAGAAAAGAAATAAAATGACACTCTTTTGCACTAGTCTCAACAGTTGGGTAATGTATAATATATTCATGAATTTTGACAGCTGTTTGACCAGACTTAATTGTCTTTCTCAGCAGGAAGACAGCGAGAAATGTAAATAGGATTACAGATTATTTTTAATCATTTCAACAATAATAAAATATAATATTCAGCCTTTCGCATATTACACTGCCATTGCTTAAGGCATTCCTAAGAATGCAACAAACAGAGAAAAAAAAAAAGAAGAGAAAAACCTAACAAAACCCAAACAATCCGTTATTCACATTTCTGAACAAGTAGATTCCACAGGAGATTAATGAGAGAACAATACTGAGTGTTAAAGGATAAAACTAGAAAGTACAATAGAATATGCTTAGAGACCCACAACACATATTTCAAAACCAGTATGTTGTCAAGTCACATCAGTCCTATTATTTATATTTCTTCTTTAACCTCATGACCAATGATCATGATGATTCGAAACAGTTTCACCAGTCCCAAAATATTTCAGATTAATCGTTTTTGGGTACATCTCTAAAACGCATAATTATTTGGGTTAAATAATGGATGGAAAGGGTGGTACAAGTAACTGGCTACATCAGAGAAACATTGATGAAATAGGCTGATAAATGTATACAAAGAAAATGAGTGATAAAGAGGGAAATAGCTAAGGTATATTACTATACACACATCGAGAGAGAAAGTAAGAAACAAAGAGATAGTAAGAGGAAGATAAAAAATAAAATAAAAAGCGAGAGAATAATTCAAACAGAACAGAGGCTGTATACCTTTGCCTTATCCAGTTCCAAAACACCCATTTCATCGAAACCATGAGCCAACTGGCTTTTACCCCTCATCAAATCATCAAAGATTCGATTGGTTATCTCTTCCAGCGAGCCTCCGCCAGCACCACTACCTTTGCCTTTGCCGGCGGCGGCCTTGGGAGGCCTAGCGGACAGCGGTAGCCTGCCAGACTCGGGCCCTTCTGTTAGATCAAACAGTACAACAAACAAATGGTTCATGGGGCATGCGCAGTTAGTAGCAACATTAACATAAGGGAGGGGGAGTGTAATTAGGTGTAACGAAAGATAAAAATTTCATTGCATAAAGTATAATTAGTTTCAATTTGTAAATATATATTATATATATATAGTTATGAAAAGATCAATTATAAATCATGCATAAATGAAAGGATTTATGAAATTTTCTGTTTTGTATAGGAGAGAATTGTTTCATGTCACCTGTGCCTCTTGCAGTCCATAGTAAAATAATGGCCTAATTTCTCTAAACAAGAATCAAATCGCTCACTGCTACAATGGTGTTAAATTGCACTTTCAAGGTATAAGATTGTTTGTTAACTCTAAAACTTTCAGTGACTGTGAAGGTATGAGATCTAAACTTACCTAAGAAACAAGCGATTTTGATGAATCTTAAGTACAATTATGTTTAAAGTTTAAAGGACCATTCCCAAAGCCCTGTTACAGATTCAAAACTTTGTGCTAAATTTTTCAAATCCTGGTCTGGTCTCCTTTTAAACTCTGCACCGCCATTTCCTTCATGAAGTGATATGCTATATATAGATTCATATTTTTACAAGAAATTAGGGTATCAACTTCAAGGCAAGGCATCTATTAAAGTTTCAAATGAAGTGTGTGATTTGAAGTGTGTTTTGAAACACGACGAGGGAAATAGGGTCACATTCTACTATCATGGATACCTACCAAGGGTCAATATCACCTAGTCCATCATTCAAAGTTTAAAAGTGTTGCTTCCATTAATGATTTATCAAATATATAAATATATACATTAAAATCTTTTTATACTTTAAAAAAAAAAAAGTCAATTAAAATGTGATGTTTTTTTAAATAGAGAACAACAACAATATTTAAAAAAACCCAACACAAAACAAAACCAACAACAAAAAACAGAACTTTAAACAAGCTAAAACTTAAACCAAAAAAACCCCCAAACAAAACAAAACAAAAACAAACGACTGAATACAAAATAAAATATTCATAATAATAAGCAGATGAAGCTAGAGTAATAATTTTTTAAAAAGCCAGCATGTTTTAAAGCATGCGTTAGATATATTTAGATTTTCAAGTCTTTAATTTAATATTCAAATCATACTTTTATGATTGACGATTCCTAAGATTTGTACGATTACAATTACAGTTATAATGCATAACAATTAGTCAAAATGAAACAGACACATAACACCCAACAACTTACTTTTTCTATATACCCTGGTAACTTTTCCAAGCAGCAATTAATAGAAATATTTATAATCAATAATACGATTTGAGTGAACAAAAATACCTCATGAATTTATTTTTAATTGTTTCTTTCAGAAAATGTTATCCATTAATTAAATGTCATCAGAGGAGAGAATTTAAAAAAAAGAAAGAAAAAAGTACAATACTCTTCAGAAAATGTAAAAAAACAACTTATTTCAAACTTTACTGGGTGAAACACGAGTGCAATTATTGCTCTCTATAATGAGCCATGAAGTATACCAAGGGCAGTTTAATTAATTCATATATCTTACCATTATATTATATTATACAAACAACAAATATTTAAAACGTTTCGTAAATACAATAGCATGCACGGCAGCGTAGAACTTTTGTACGATATGCAAGAACAATATTAAAACAAAAACAACGTCGAAAATTACAGTTTAGTAAATTGGTAACACGTTATGAACAAGAATCCCTCATACCTGTGTGGTCGGACGATGTGACCGCAGCTCGTTGGTTGTCCAGACACGACACTTGATGGTCGAGATCTACTGGCTCTGGACTCCCAACCTGCATGCAATCAATTCAAATGAATTCATCTTCAGTAAATAGTAAATTTAAATAGTAAATAGTGAAGAGGAAATTTAGTTAGATCTTAACTGTTAAAACATTTTACAGTAGGCTACAACGCTCCCAGCCACTCATCCTAAACAACGATCTCAAACTAGCTTGAAACAGCAGCCTACGATTAATGTTGTAAGTTGGGAAGTGCGCATAAATAGAACCAAAGTAATGGCAATTCAACATAAGGTTCCGAGAAAGGATACCTGACAGAAACTCATGCAAGGGGTGAGACCATTAAATTAAGAATCTTTCCCTGAAAGTGAGTGGGCCCCATTCCTTGCTGTCACTGGTTTTTACAAGACCTCAATGTTGCAAGACTAGAATCAAGCTTTTAACCTTTTCAATGAACAACAATTAATCTGAATGAACTGCATGGTATCCATTTAAAAATAAAGCACACAAATAAAATTGTCATAAAAATCTTTACAAGCAATTAGTTTTGAAGAAAGATAAAAAAACTTTTAAAAAGTAAAAAATATATAGAACCAATCGTGTAAAATAAAATTACCATATGGACTGTGATAGATTCCAAGTTGTAGCCATATTTATGGAGGATGGGTTTGAAGACCTCACTGACACTACGGTTGGGCTTGGCCTTGACACCGATGGACTTTCCGTTGGGTAAGTCCAGACGAAACAAGACTCTTTTCTCTATGACTATCTCTTTGGATCCAAGCACTGATATGTCCTCTTCCAGATCAAGAGGCTGTTTGAGACAACAAAGTAAATGAGTTAAAAAAGGAGACACAATTTCAAGTTTTCCACATCCCAGAAAAATAAATATGAAAATTGATATCATTACAGCACGAACCTTGATAGACAATTCATTTGAAAAGGGGAAAATAACAATAACAATAAAAATAAATCTCCTTACCCCCATGATAACAAATTGTTTTCATCTTTCCTTTATAGAATCAAAATGTATGATCCAATACTACTTACTTTACTGGATCCATGCAAGAAAACCTCCACTGATGCCAGAGCAATGGACCTCTTCTCACACAACTTGCTGAGGACAACACGACACGACTGGCCAGGTTTGGCACACACAACAGTGGTTGAACCGTCTGGCAACATGATTCGACAAAACTTGAACTGAGATTCAGGAGCATCTCTCACCTGTTGAAAATTGCAGAAATTAAAAAATATATTAACTTTACCACATCATGGATATCACAGCAACTCGAAGAAAAAAAAAACCCAGAAGAAAACAAACATCTCACTATCACACACACAAAAAAACCAAAGCCCCCCTAAAACCCGAACCCCACCTTCCAGACTTGTTAAAAAGTGCAAAGAGAAAAAGGACCAACATTTTTTTGTTGAAATAATAAAATGTTTGTTGATGGCAGTGTTAAAATTAAATTACCATGACATTGGTGCAATTTAAGGTACATTTCCTGCCAAGCAATTTTTTTCCGCCCGTCTAAGATCAACAATAAAAATACAATATATAATGATTGGGAATTTTTTCTATCAATTGTTCCCGGAAACTTAGACAAAATTTCTATATTATCATCCACATTAAATTGGTTCAAAATCTGAATTGATCACATTACCTCTTTGGGGTGGAAGACTTCTTTCCTCATGGTGCTCAAATCAATGCCAGGACCGGCTACTTTCTTCCCATGAACGGCACTGTTGGGGGCGGGATTGGACCCGCTGGAGCTGGCGATGACCACGTCAAGGTTGTTGCCCTCGTCACTGACGTTGTTGTTTGGCTCCTTCTCCTTCAATTTCTCTTCTTTGCCCTTTTTACCCAATTTTTTCAACTCAGGGTCAGAGGTTGATTTGAGTGAAGACTTTTTATCTGATAAATGTATATGAATATAATAAATGATCAACCAAGAGTAATCATTACTGATCACTTATATAACACATTTCACATTTACTTTGATATAAATAAATAAACAAGTAAATGAAACAAATAAAAAAATGAATAATAAATAAATGTATATACATAAAAAAACCAGAAAAATTAAAATCCCTCTTTCTCCATGCTTCCTATTCAATATACTCAAAGACAACATTGGTTCCATGACTTAAAGAACTCACACGTCTTAACATTATCTATAGAAACAAAACACAAAAGTGAAAAATACACACCACCTTTAATATCTTTAGTTTTAAAAGGGAAGATGTGTGACTTAAATCTTCTCTTTTGACAAAGAATATGACTAAAATCATAATTTGAGTTATAAAATTTGATTTACTTACGTTGACGCCACGGTAAGATGGATCTACGTCTTTTTTCCTCATTCTCTTTTCCTTTGCTCTGTTTTGTTGAAAAAAATTAATGAAATAGAAGAGGAAACCCATGAACAGACCATATAAAGGACGCTTTAGGAATAATGGTTAGTTGACTAATTTCTTATACCATCTTCTATTCCTAAGTATCTTTTCATAAGATATCCTGGCCTGAGAGCAGGAAGTCCTATAGGAGCTAAACAGAAAAATTAAAATCCCTCTTTCTCCATGCTTCCTATTCAATATACTCAAAGACAACATTGGTTCCAATTTCTTGACAATATTTAAATTATCTAGCACAGACAGCCCAAACAAAATCTCTTTAATTAAACTAACAGGTATAAGATGCTACGACACAAATTTGCACCACAGCCTCAACCAGAAATCATATATTCATTACTGCATCACCACTTCTAATTTATCAACTTCTTTTTTAAAAATATATA
>JARDUL010086979.1:0-11545 GCA_030265205.1 Dirona pellucida | reverse complement strand
GTGTGTGTGTGTGTGTGTGTGTGTGTGTGTGTGTGTGTGTGTGTGTGTGTGTGTGTGTGTGTGTGTGTGTCTGCGTGCGGGCTTGCAATTACATTCATATTGTTAGCTGCATGTTGTTACTTGTAAACAAAATTAAACTCGTACGCGTATAGGTTGCAGGCTTGGGTGCGAAAAGATCTAAAATACACAAACTGTTTTGCTTTTTAATTTATTTATTTTTTCAAATTGTATTTGTTTATTTAGCTTTAAATTTGGAGGAGAAAAAGAAAAAAAGAAACTATTGGATACGTTTTTTTGTTTGTTTATTAAATTATTATGACGTAAGAGTGAAGAGGAAAAGGGGCATGCAGAGGAATAAGACCACAAAATAAAAGTGATGTTTTTTTTGGCGGGTGCTAATGCTCTGGGTGGAGTCTTCTTTTCAAACTTACCGTAATATGTAAATTAGTCTGTAATATGTAAATTAGTCTGCCGTCTTACTGTTTGAGCGTTGTATAATCATGCAATGCCCAAACGCCTCGTTCCTTTGGTTGCATGAAGGAAATGTGAACTGTTATAATTATTACTTGAATCCATGTTATTCTCTTTATAAACAAGCAGACATACACACTCACAAGCAAATAAAGGGGGAGAGTAAAAATAAATAAACATAACTTTGAATCCCCTTTTCATAATTCCCGTGAGAGATAGGAACACCAGCCGTGTCTTTGTTTTTGAGATTGGGCAAGGGTAGGGGGCGGGCTGGAGTGGGCGGGGCAGGTAGGGGAGACAACCTGGATGGGAGTATGTCATATTATGCTATTATGTTATATAGATAAAGACAGTGTGACTCACTCTGCTGGCCACTCCTTTCTTGGGTTTTGTTTTTTCTCATCGCCCCGTACAGTGATACATTTTTTAATAACATGCAATTGTACAAAATTAAACGACTTGAGCCTGCTCTATTCAAAACAAATTCTTGCTCAGCTTAAGATATAGATGAATATATAGCAAAATACCGTACATCAGGCCAAATTGGAGAAAAAAACATATCTTTGCTTTAAAATGAATTGTACTTGTAGTCATTAAAAATCACCAAACCCTCCCGTCCTTCCACTCATAGTCATGCAATCTCATCCAAAATTAAAGAAATTGAAAGTGACACATGACTCGGGAATGCTGCTTGATCACGCATGAGTGGTGAAGGTTTTCTTTCAACTGCTTACCCTGACAGAATTTGAAATATTTTTTGTTAGCCTATTAAATTAATTTATTCAATTCCGGGTGCCTGAAAATGCAACATGAAGGTTATTGCTCTAGTGACAAGTGAAAATCTAAAAATGTCACCTGTATCTAAATTGCTGCGAAGACATTTTATGACCAGATAGAGACATCTCTAATTTAAGAGGACAGAGAAAGCAACACACACACACACACACACACACACACACACACACACACACACACACACACACACACACACACACACATGTGCATGGTTAGGCAACAGTGGGGGCAGGCGCACACACACACACACACACACTCACACTCACACTCACAGACACAGACTCCTACACACATGCAGATAATCGCACAATTCTATGTCAACATTATATTTAGAAATGTAAACATTTTCAGGCTTGCAATTCCATTTTTTTTATAATGGTCCCAATACAGAAAATGTTTCAGATGGACATGTTCTTTTTATATTCAAGCCTCATTATTGACTTTTTTTTCCCTTGTGTTTTTGTTTTCCTAGATTAAAAGATCAGATTCGGCCTTATTCTGGGAAGAAAGGGAGATAATGGCCAATGCAAACAGCGAATGGATAGTACAGGTAAGTGAGAGAGTGGTGGAAGAGAGAGTGAGAGATTTATATTCATTGTATATTCTTTTTTTATCATTGATTGATCATGCATAGCAGGGTGAACCCTAATTGTTTTTCAAAAATGAACTACTCTGTGGCAACATAATGGGTAAATATGTATAATATAATGTAAAAAATAAATGTCTTTTGTCCTTGCTGCTTTGCACCTGTAGTCAGTAATGTTTATACTTTTTATGCTTTCCCCAGCTTCACTTTGCCTTCCAAAATAGCAAATTCCTTTATATGGTGATGGACTACATGCCTGGAGGGGACCTTGTCAACCTGATGAGTAACTATGATGTGCCAGAGAAATGGGCCAAGTTTTATACGGCGGAGGTGGTGCTAGCCCTGGATGCCATTCACACCATGGGATTTGTGCACAGGTGGGAAGGAGTTTGGAACCTGATGCAGTTGTATTTATTCATCTAGATATCGTCTTGTTATCTTATGATTAGAAAAGTAGTAAAGCTGAATAGCTTTAAATTAATGATATATATATATATTATATAATGGAACAGTTTTTTCTGTTTTGTGCCTTGTGCGACTCCAATCATTTCAAAGACATGATGTGCACTTTGAATGTTTTTTGCTAATAGTTATATTCTGGACATGAAGTTCTACATTAGATTCCCCATTGTGAGAATTGAGTTAATAATACGCTGTCTCTACTATGTCCATGTCAATATTTTCTCCACCAAACTTGCAAGATTCATTTAGTTTTAAATTGTTATAGCATAAGGTCTCACAATTGAATACATGTATCTGTTTTAGGAGGAGGATGAGAATTATTTGATGTAAAAATGCATGCTTTTGGTAAAAGTAGTTCAAGGTATGATAACTATTAACTATTACACAACTTTAACTTTTAGAATATCCTTTCATTTTGTTTTTGTTTTTCCAGAGATGTGAAACCAGACAACATGTTGCTTGATGCCAATGGACATCTTAAACTGACTGATTTTGGAACGTGTATGAGGATGGACAAGGTGAGAATATTCAACTCTTATGTTCATTTGTCTGTTGAGATGCAATGGAAAAGATAGTTTATGTACAGGTCTCAAGATGAAGGGTCGCTGAGTGTGACATCCCTTTTCGTTGCTTCATAGTTAAAGTGTGGATAAATTGGTCCAAATTAAAGTGAGGGAAATATTTATATTTGACAGACTGGCTATCTATTCAATATGATTTGTTTACTTCTCATGCAAACCAGAACAAATTTTTACTGGTTAACATACCGCAGATGCTGCTTTGTTATTTCTCTATTATAAATATCACATCAATCGGAATCAGTTATCCCATACATCACAAATTTTTTGTCTTTTTTTTCCAGTGGTAAAAAAATGTCATTAAAAATATTTTGTTCAGGTGAGATGCCTCTGTTTCTGCTTACATCATTTAGTTTTTTCATATTGTTGCATCTTTTAGTTCCATGTTTGGTTGACCTTGCTGACTTCTATGATGTGTGGCTGGAAATACTTTGTGCTGTTTACAAGCTACATTCTTCCAGTGTACTGCCTCTGATGGTGTTCTTCTCTCACTGATCATTTCTTGTTTCACTCTTTGTGTTGCATTTTTTCACTGTGAGATGTTCTGCTGTCTCTGGATATTTTTGTGTTAGCAGGATATAGTTGGCTCTATTGGTCTACCTTTTGTCAATCAATCCATATTTTTGAGTAAACAAACACCTTTGGGGGAAAAAAGTGAAGGTGAGATTGAACATGTCATGGACGTTTTGGATTCAGAAATTATAGTTTACTAGTCATCAGTCAATAAGTTTGTCTCAATATAGATATTCATGTCTATTTTTTTATTTTTTTATTTTGTTACAGGAGGGTTTGGTCCACTCTGACACAGCTGTGGGTACTCCTGACTACATTTCACCCGAGGTGCTCAAGTCTCAGGGAGGGGAGGGATGCTATGGAAGGGAGTGTGACTGGTGGTCTGTAGGGGTCTTCCTTTATGAGATGCTAGTGGGTAAGTGGAAGGAAGTCACTACACATTGTATTTCAAACATAACATCATTTTGAGCAATTTGAAAAAAAATATGCCTTTTTCTTTTTTTGTTTGTTTATGCTATAAGAAGAGAAGCTTCTTTGAGTCATCAATGAATAAGACATAAGATGTTCAACTGTTGCCGTCATCACCACCATCTCTATGCTGTTTACTGCTTCTGCTACTGTAGTTGTCTGGTGATTTAATTACATCTGCAAGTTCTTGGGTTGAACAGAGGAGCTTGCCTTTGACTAGTGGTAAGATGGGAAGCAAGAAACCCACCATGTCAGCAAGTCAATGTTGAACTGATAATATATAAAGACCTTTCCCTGCTTGCAGATGCATACACTTGCTTCACGCCCAAATCCTTAATCTTGCTTTCTTTAAATGAAATGTGGATATAAATGCTGCAGATGTTCTCATTTCTATTCATGGCTATAAGTTCTTCAAGAATAAAAATGTACTTGTTTTAGATATGGTGGAGGCTTTGTCTTCATTTTACACCCTAGCCCCCTTGGCCCCTAGGCCAAAATTGTTACTCCACCATGGCTAGTGCTTTTATTCACAAACGAAAATGTTACATGGGAATCGGTAGAGGATGAGGAGGGGCTGACTTATTCTTCAATTTCAAAGATAGATAAATTTAATCTGCATGCTTCAAACTGCCTTACACCGAAAGGTACAAAAGGTAATTTGATCAAGAAAGAGAAAGCTTCAAACTGTTCACATTGTTGTTATTCAAATTACAGCGATAACGTAATGGTATTGTTTTCAATCTTCTGCAGGTGATACTCCGTTCTATGCAGATTCCCTTGTTGGAACGTATGGCAAGATTATGGATCACAAACGGTCCTTGAGCTTTCCCACCGATGTCGAAATGTCGGAAAAAGCTAAAAGTCTTATATGTGCCTTTTTGACAGATAGGTGTGTTACATAACTGCTACTACTACTACATCCAATAATAACTTTGATTTCCATCAGAAGTAACATTTCACTTAAATGCAATTTCTATCTTAAACCAGAGAATCATAAATTTGAGCTTTTTGCTTTTTTCCTGTGTCAATATTTTGTCTTATTTTTCATGCTGATCAGAAATTGTTTATGACCTTTTGCTATAGATTCCCTTATTTGTTGATAGTAGAATAGACATCATGTCAACCTTCATTTGCTTTATATATATACATAAAGGTACTGGGGGTAGCTGTAAAATTGGTACTTATTGGCACATGAATTGTCATTTTAAAAATGTTTTGACTTCCATTTTTTATTTAATTTTATAGCAATGTCCTTTGATAAACAAAAGGAAGTGAAGAGTTAAGGGATCTGGCTAAAAATTATAGATTTGAGATGAAAACATTATGATGAAATAACTAAATTAAAATAATTTTTACCAGATTTGTGGAAACCGAAAGTTAGAAAAAAGTCTGACTTTTAATTAATTAGTTTTCCGTTTTTTTAAATATACTTATGTGTGTGCTGTGAATCTTGTTATGACTTTGGATATTTGTTATGCATTTGCAGAACTGAAAGATTAGGTAGGAATGGGGTGGATGAAATCAAACGACATTCATTTTTCAAGAATGACACATGGACATGGGAAAACATCCGTCAAAGTAAGTATCCATGTTAGCCAAGTAACAATGGTGTTTTTGTTGTTGTGTTATACGTTTGGCTGTGGGAAGAATAAATGGTACTTACATATCATACGTATTGTAATTAGATATTGTTGGCGTACATAGTGATATTATACTTTTTTTCATTTTGTTTTCAAACATTAAAAAAAGAATATCCCCAATAATTATATAGAAGTCAAAATGTTGTTGTATGTAACACCCATATTTATTTCTCCCCCCCCCCCCCCCCCCCACAATTTGCAGCTGGACCTCCAGTAGTGCCTGAGCTTACCAGCGACGTGGACACTAGTAATTTTGACGAGATAGAGAAGGATGAGAATCCAGAGGAGACTTTCCAATCACCGAAGGCCTTTGCTGGCAACCACCTGCCCTTTATAGGATTCACCTACAGCAAACAATCCATGTAATTTGCCGTAACATTTCATTTAGACAATACCATAAAATCCTGCCAAGCTCAGAGCTTTTGCAGGTTTTTTTTAATGACTTAAGATTGCTGACTGTGTGTTATGCTTTTACATGAGAATGATTTGCAACCCTAAAGATGGATATCATCCCAAAGAACATGTTTTTTTCTCAGATATGTTTTGTTTTTCTTAAGTGTTGTTGGTTCAATGTAATGAAATCCTACACAGATCTATTGTCTTTTAACATACTCGTGATATCCATGACTCTGGTGATTTGATTAAATCATGTCTTAAAATGTGGTGATATTTTATGGTTATTTCCCTAGATTATGTTCTTTTTTCTTTTTTTTTAGGAGTTTGATGGATTTTAAGTTTATTTTCTAAAAAGATCATGAGGAGGAATAAATGGAAAATTTGTCATTTAAATGATGATTGGACAATCTTAAAGTGCATGAAGTTAAGATGACTGCTGTTAAACGGTGTATCATGTAGAATTGGTTTACAATTAGTATTAAAATAATATAACTTGACTCAGTAAAAACAGATTCTGTGGCAGAGCTTGAGGAAGAAGATAGAATTACTTTTTTGTTTTGTTTTGTTTTTTCAGACTTCTAAAAGGTGCCGCCCCTCCACCATATGCAGCCTCTCCAAAAGGGGATGGATTGAGTAACAACACAATCCGGAATTTGGAGGACCAGTTGAGGCAGGAGCAAGGCACCAGGGAAGACTGGGAGAGGAGATACAAGTAAGTTGGGATAGTGTCTCTATTTGAACCCTTAATTGATGATAGGGGACAATTCAAGGCTGGAGGAATTGCAATGAACCAAAGGGATTCAGAGTAACTATGACTTTGGTTGAGAGTCATGACCAAGAAGAAGTTGCTATTAGCTTGATTTCGATCAAGTCGAGTGGACTATTATATCTGAAGGCAATCTATCTTCTTTATTATTAATTTTCTGCTTAAGTAGGCAGCAAAGTGTGACTTTGATTTCCTTCCCTTCTATACATCTCTAGGTGGGCCTACCTTTCTTCCTTTTCTACCTTACACGATTTCGTCCACATGCAGTCTTTGTTCAACAAGTCATAAATTAAAGATTAAATCCACCCCTTCCTCCTGATAGACTGCACCCCCACCCTGTTCCCTTGATATCAAGATGCCGTTCCAGCATTTTCATCTCGTTTGTATCCTGTTTCTTATTCAAGTCATTGAAGTACTACTAGTTAGTTCATGGTTGAATGTATTTCCTTATTCTCTGCCATCGCCATTTTGTCTCTGGGCAGCTTGATGATCTTCCTCTCAGAGCACAAGTCTGCCTGGATTTACCAGTCCTTAAAAATCCATTTTCTCTTCTCTACTTAGGTTAACAGCCGAGGAGCTAGAAAAAGTGAACCAAGAAGAGTCATCACTGAAGCGAAACTGTCGAGAAATGGAGAGGGACATGGCCCTATTCAAGCATGACTTAAAAGAGGTTTGACATTCTAAATGAGAACTTTTAGTGATATCTTTCATGGAATTTAACAACTTTTCTCATTACGTTATACTGTGTTTATATTATGAAATATCTTGTCATTTTCACGAGTCTATGATATGTTTTAGTGAAACTAAAAAGCTCCCATAGCTTCAAATTCCATCATTCTAAGTAGATGAAACATCAAACAATGATGATATATATTGAGCTTTATAAAAAAACTATTGAAAGAAGATATAGGAAGTTCCTCCTTAAAAATAAATATGATGTAATAATAGCACCATATGATTTAGATTTAGGTAAACGGCATTGTATGTTTTATTGGATGTTGAATTTTATCCCTATCTTGCAGAACCAACGCAAACTGGAAATTGAATTGGAAAATCGTAGGAAAGTGGAGTCTAAGCTGAGAGAAAAGGAAAAGCAGCTTGAAGCTGAGATGAATACCAGACAACAAATGTCCACTTCATCTGCTCATTCATCAGAAAAGATGTCCAGCTTAGAGAAAACGGTGAGTGTGAAGAGCAACTTACATGAAATGGTGTATTCTGTGAAACTAAATTTGTTTTTGGGTTGTTGGTGTTTTGCTTATGGCAAGCTTCATCTTTTCAGATAATTAAGATTTCCTATAATTATGAGATTTTGTTTCGGGCCACTTTGAAATATGAAAAATGTTAAGAATAATAAATTTGTAAATCTTTACCCCTGTTGATTTATATCTGCTTGGTCTGATATGGTTTTGCATTTAATTATTTTTTAAATGGGTAGATCTGACTGACGTGAAATTGATAAATAAAGTTTTGATATTTATTACTATTATTATTTCAGTGTGTTGCATGTGTTTTCTTTGTAAATTTCAAAAAAGATTTAAAATATCCTTCTTATTGCTTTAGAATGCGCTGAATTGATTTCTGTTTATGAAGATGAACAAAAGCTGTGAAAATGTTTTGTTATTGAAATGACTTTGTAGAGCAATAAACAAATATTTTGATTATTTAGAAAAAAATGTATATATTAGTATGTAAATATGGTTTTATGCCTTCTGTCCATCAGCTGAATGATTTGAGTGAGAAACTCCGCTTAGAGGTAGAAAATTCCAGCAAGTTAAAGAAGGTGAACGCAGAAGTACAGCAGCGCCATGCCATGGGAGAACAAAGCTACCACGATCTGAATGCCAAGTGCCAGGAGGCCATCAGCTCTAGGCAAGCTCTGCAAAGTGAAATGTTCAACATCCAAAACTCTCTGGAAGGAGAGCGGAGCAGACGCAGCCAAGAGTCACAACATTCACAAGAGCTTTCTGGTTAGTTTGATTTTTTATATCCGTTTTTGTTGTTTTTAAAGTGTATATTTTTATTTAAATTTTTCAAATATTTTTTTGCCATGAATAATCTAATCTAATTAATTCTAAGTTGAAAAAAAAACCCCCATAAAAAATGTTGTGCTTCGTATTCAGAGAATTAAAATGTTTAACAATGGACAACATCAAAGTGAAGTGCATACAGAAAGGAAATCATTTAATTGCTAAGAAATTTAATAATCTAAAATATGTGATTTCTTTTTACGCAGTATGATCAAAACATCCAACTCTTTTCCTCTAACAGAAAGAATACAGGCTTTGATGGAAGAGAAAAAGCATAATCAAGACAGAGAAAGGAACTATGCCCAAGATATCCAATCTATGCAGCAACAAATTGTGCAATTAGAAAAGGTATGGGTTTTGTTTTTTAACTTGAGTTAAGAAAAGCTCTTAGATTAACAAAGATGCTGAGCAGTTGTAATTAAATGTATTTGTTTATTTAGAAAATCAAGAAAATCGTTGTGTTTAGCTGTTTTTTCTTACTTTTTAATTTTTTTATTACATTTTTTTTAGTCCTTAAAATTGGAATAGCATAGCTATGAATTCATTTTTGTATTAGCCTTTAAAAATATGTAAATAAACTTTGTTAAACACATTTTTTTTAAAGTATTGTTTTTCAAAAATGAAAAAGACTCAATTAATATTTTTACCTTGATTCTTTCTTACTGTTCAAACAAATAGAATTTAGTCAGTGCCGACCTGGACAGGGACAATTTCAAGCAGCGTTTGGAGCTAGAACAGAAGGCTCACAAGGACACAGTGGAAAGATACAACGCAGACAAACACTACATTCTCACATCATCAGATCAAGCTAATCAACAAATAGTGAAAGGTAAGTGCCTTTAAGTTAAAACCCCTTCTTAGTTTGAGTTGGATACTGCTAAACGGGTTGGAGCTATTGTTTAAATGGGCTAAATGGTCAAATTACTGTTGCCAAAGGTCTTTTTGAAATAGGTGTATATATTATATTTGTTTTTCACATTAAAGATGTATCTTGTCTTATCTCATCATGATGCCTAGGTAGAGTCACAATGCGTAGGTAGAGTCATGAATACTTTTTGGCAGAAAATTTGGTTGAGATGAAGTGTTTATGTGCCAGGGTTATGGCTTGGCTTTTAAAGTTAATGTGAAATACAACGTTATAGACTTGTATCCATGACATGGCTTTCTAAAAATTTTGGGAAATATACTAGATTCATGAAATAACTCAGATCAGCCACCAAGAGGACATTTAAGAAATTTTTTGGTCGAATGCAAGTTTTTGTTTGTTTGTTGTGATTGTGACGTATGGTTTCTCTTATATTTTGAACACAGAAGTTGAGGCTAAATTGGACCAAGAGAAAATAATCCGCCAGAGGGCTGAGGCACGGTTGTTGGAGATGGAAAAGAAAAATAGTGAGATGAAGGTTGATTTGATGCAACTTCAACAAAGAAATTCCTCACTTCACGGTGAAATCAACATGGAGAAGGACAAGGTGAGGTTTTAAAAAAATTATTTAGGTCGTTAAGATTAAGAGTGATTTCACCTAGTGGTCCATGGACGAGTATTCCCAATTAAGTGGTATCATTTATTTGACCTGACATAAGGATTAACTAGACACTACAATCAATGGGAGATGCCAACTTTGTGCATTCAGGAGTTTACCAGAGATGCAAACGTTTACAGTTGTATATTTACAAGTTTCTACGATAATGGCTTTTCTGTGATGTCGTATCACTTCTTTTGGAACTTTTAGTCATGAACCACAGGTTCAGAAAGTGGATGAAAATAATTTGAGATATTGATTGTTTAGAAACTCCATTTAACAAATTTTTTGCTGGTTTTTGTTCTTTTTTTTGTATTTGCTTATTTGTTTATTATTCATTGTTGACCGTAAAAAATGTTTTGATTGCTGACTTTTTCTTTTATCATTTTGTCAATGTGTTCTATTGTATATATCAACCAGAGCAAAAACTTGAGCCTGCAAGTGGAGCAAGAAGTGCAGAGAAGAAATTTGATGCAGAGCGACTTCAAGACTCAATACCAAGAACTTCAGAAGTCTAAAACTAAAGAGAAACAGTTATCCAAAGTAAGGAAATAAATTATAGATCAGAGACAGATTTATCTCAATTGGCTGAGATTTCAGTAAAATATTCCAGATTGTTTTAAATTTAAATGTATCAATTTTATCTTATCTCATCTTTCCTTAACTCACTCAAATAGATGACAATACTAAAGTTGAAATGAACTCCCATTTTTTTTTTCAGTTAGTTTTTAGGGCAAAATTATCTTGATAATAGTACCCCAATGTGTCAATTGTGCCACTCCTTCTAATAGTTTTACAGATTTTGATTGCGTACATAGGTTTCTGTTCATTTTAAATGATGTTTTGTCAATAAATCTTCTGACTTTGTCTGTTTTAGGAAATTCAAGATGTCAGAGATGAAAAGAATGGTTTGGAGGAGGAAATGAAAAAGCTCAAAGAGTAAGTTATAAAAACTGCTGAAATGCAAGATT
Organism: Dirona pellucida; assembly: GCA_030265205.1. NCBI lineage: Eukaryota > Metazoa > Mollusca > Gastropoda > Nudibranchia > Dironidae > Dirona > Dirona pellucida. Next base: position 346 of record JARDUL010086979.1, on the reverse strand, counting down.
TATTTTAATTGAAAATGTTTGGTTTGAATGACATTTAAAATTTAAAATAATTTGGTTGAGAATAATGATTAACAAAATTGCCAAGGTGGTTTTTAATTTGAACCCTCATCAATGGAGGATGTTTGAAAAATTATGTTTCTGTTTTTATGGCTTTGCCCTCAAGATTGATATACTGATTTTGAAGTTCTAGCATAGCTGCATATTAATAATAATAATAATGAATAGCATTTTTATAGTGCATATCCAAGAAATTACTTAATACTCTATGTGCATTCAACAAGAAAAAGAAATAGATCTATAATATTATAATTCACAATAGTATAGATAATGGTATACCAATTTCAAT
>JARDUL010086868.1:0-11545 GCA_030265205.1 Dirona pellucida | reverse complement strand
TATGTGGGCGAATAGTCACTCCGTAATGAGAATGTGTTGTTAGGAGGATCAGTTGATGAAGTTGACTCCTCCATTCATTATTGTTGATTATTGCCATTCTTGTTGTGGGTGGAAGTGGAGTGGGCATTGATTGATGATGATGGTAAACAATAATAAATAGTAGTAGGTCTAGTTTAGTAGTAGTAATAGTAAGAAGAAGAGTATCATCATCATAATCATGTCATATGATAAGTAAGGACCAAGGACAGAGTAAGTTCTAAGTTCAAAGTCTAATCTAAGTAAGCAAAAAAGTAAATGCTTGTATTTGTATTCTATTATTTAGTAAAAACAATTTTTTATATAAAACTATACTATATATCTCTAGATTTTTCTTGTCATTCTTTGTTGCTTGAGCTACCAGTCACAGATAACAAAATTCACGATTGTATTTGTAAATATTTATATAGATATATTATATAACAACAGAATGGTGTAGCTCGATTGGTTTTAAAGAATAGAATATTATATGATACCTAAAAAACAGTTTCCTACATAATTTTATTTGGCCGGTAACCTCTTTTAAATCCTTAATTTGAAATATTGAATTTCTGTACTATACTTTTACTTGCTTTTTATTCTTTTCCAGACAATTAAAAATGGATAGCAACAAGAAAGCAGTTTTGTTGCTTTGGGTATGTGATTGATATTTATGTTATTTAATATGTATATAATATATGATATATTTATTATATATAATATATTTCATGTAGTTGTTATTGTTTCATTTATATTTTAAAGAAGGGGATCTTTTTTGTATTCAACATTTTTGAAATTACTATTTTCATTCATCATTTATGCCACCGCCGTCCCAGATAATACAACGATATTAATATTATCAAGTCGAAATTTTGAAGCATCCAATTAATCATGTTGTAAGTTGTTGATCAGTGTAACAGTTTTCAAGGTTGTTTCATTTTTTCTTTCTTTCCGTTATTTTAGATTTAAGAATTCTTTTATTTTTACTTTTTCCTTGGTTTTTCTACCCCCCCCCCCCCCTTTATTCCAGTTCACTAAAGTATGGGGAAGGCCGGTGGAATCTCTCTCAGAGCTTCAGGATGGTCTCTTCTTTCTTCACATCCTCAGGGTCATGTAAGACACAACTTTATTACATTTTATTTGAAATATTCTATTATAATACCAACACTATGCATGATACTGATTCAGAAGAAAATGTTGATTGACTGGACACAGCCTGTTCTGAATAGAAGTCCTTAATAAAATATTGATAATATTCTGTTTATTATTCAATGTTTTCAGGTCCCACTGGAGACAAGACGGTGATTTAGATGGAGCTGACACTCAGACTCGAATTTTGACAGTAAAAACTTTTCTGCAAGGTAGGCAATTGGCTAGTTTTGGTGTTAAAAACATTTTGTATAAGGTGCACAATAGATGTCGATCATTTTCAGTATAATTGAATCAATTGGAATGTGAAGTTATTGAAATATCTTTCTTTATCTTAGAATAACCCATGGTACCTTTCAATATCAGGTGTTGAATTATCAACAGTCATTATTATGCCATATAGAAAGTAAAGTGTTAATTGCTGGAATAATTTACCATGCAATTTTCTGGATGATTTGATTTAATGGTTTTGTCTATATAGGTCAAAGGGATGTTTATTTTTGTAAGTGTTGAAGATATAAGTAACAGAATTAATCTGTGAAGAATACAATTTTTTATATGTTTTTTACCAGTTCAAATTTATATGACATCAAACTTTATGTCATGTGGTATTTTTGTGTTTATTTTGTATTTTCCAGATTTCTATGGCACAGATGCTCATAATGATATACTAAACTTTGATACCATCTTTTCCGATGATGTATCTAAAAGGGAAATGGAACTGGCCAAGGTTTGATTTTTTCTTTGTTCCCTCCCTTTCTCATTTTGTTTTTTACAATAGTCTTGTCTTTTTTTATGTTGTTATTTTGACATTCTATACTTAATTGATATATATCTATATTGTATGAATTTAAATGATAGTCATTGTTTCAAGGCAGGGATAAAAAATGAATAAATTATAATCTCTTGTTTATTTCTACATGTTTATGTATTGTGTCTTGGCAGGTTGCCGTGGTATTGCTAGGACTGGCAGTCATTGACAAACAGGGTGGGGGCATGGTGCAGAAGGCGACAATGGATCTCCCTGAACACTTGCATGCAGACGTGGTATGTTTGCTAGAGGCTGTGATGCGTGGGCCTAAATTCGTCCTCAGCTCCGGCATTGAGGAAGCCCTTCAGACAGCTTCAGGTGAGGCTTGGTGGTAGACCATTTCATTTTCATCTTTTTACAGTGTTGTCTTTTTGCAGTTGATGTTTAGCATGCTTTTTTGTAATGTAACGGCATGGTGACTTAAATATTGGGTCAAATTCATAATAATCTATATTATATATATGTTGTCAGATTTTATCTCCCAAATACTTTATAATAATGTTCGTTTCACAAGGCAGAAAGACATTGCTGTTTCCTTGAAGTTGTTCTTGTTAGTCCTTATCTTTAATCTTTAAAGTTTAAAGATGTTTGTTTTATTAATTGATATTCTTACTTTTCAATTCCTGAGAATAATTATGTTGTTATTTAACTTTAAATTGAATTGATCTTTTTCACGTGTTGATCAAGTTTAAAAGTTAAAGTGAGTAAGGTGTTACAAATAAAAGTATAAAACAGTAATCTGTAAATTTCTTTTAACTGCTTCCATAATTTACTGATGTAGAGAGACAGGGTGATGTCTTGCTGGAAAATTGGTTCCAATCGCCCAAATATGAATCTCTAACGCCTCAGGAGTTTAAAAATGTATCCGACACATCCTCGCCTGAAGGTAACACTAGTTATCCATCACCCTCCATAGCATGCCTCATCCATCGTTGCTGGGAACACAGTGTATCACCTCAGCCTGTCAATTTAATTCCATTATTCGCTCACCCACCAGTATCAATGTATTCCTTTTGGATTCTATTTGTAACCACTTTTCCCAATTTACAATGAATACCTATCATGGCCTCACTTGTTTTCTAATAATACCCACCCACTCGTTTGTGAAATACAAATATTTGGATTTTTCTAACTGTAATCTGTCTTTATTGATTTGCTATCTGAATTGCGTGTTACCTTTGGGCAAAATGCTTTACTTTGATTGCCTCTCTCAACTGAGGCATAGCAATGGGTACCACCTTATTGGTGGATTATCGATATGCAATGAGGATTAAATATCTGTCTGTAAGGCCACACAAGGCCTATTTTATCTGTATTTATCAAAATCCTTATCACCGTAACTTTAAATTTTGATTGAACTGTTGTTGTTACTATTAATATTAATGTTTTGATATTATTATCTCAATGTAATTTTGATTTAACTCCTTGGACAGTGTTAATCTGAAAGTTTTTAACTAGATAACATAAAATGCAAGTACATGAATCATTTATATCTTCTTCTTTTTTTTAAAGATGGGAAAAGGTGTGTAATTTGTATATATTTAATTAATAATAGATTGTGTATGATATTGCTCCTCTGTCAAACATCCATAGTTAAGAAATTACTTTATTAAATTTAAAAGCTTTTGCTACAAAAAAAAAATGTTTTCAGATGGGTCAGTTTTGTCTTTACTTGATGCAATTTCAGTTCATTTTAACATATTCTTACTTTGAATTGAATTAAAATGAGGAAGTACAAGGTTAAAAGCATATTTTTTTTGTCACATGCTCAAATATGTAAGCAATTTCTTACTGCAGCATCACAAAGGAAGATAAAAGTAACTTATCATGTAGATTCTCAATTTATTAAGTTTTATGGCTTTCAAGATACTTTTTATTAACTTACGGTCACAATTATTTATTGATATATGTGTATAAAAGGAATACCACAATTCTTATACTAATTTTATGTCTTATTACTATTTATAGTAATATTATAGTGTACTTTTAATTTTAAAGAAGTACCAATTGTCAGAACCGCTGAGTCTTTTTCAATTATTGCTTCATCCTCAGTTGATCTTGTTCCTGAGTATGTATATAATATATTTTTTCCCTCGTTTCCTAAACAGCAAGTTCCCTGTCTCCACCAATCATGAAAATGTCCACACCCCTGTCCCAGTACCGCAAAGGATCTCAATTTGACACGCCTTTCAACACTTCTTTTGGCGTCAGCTCTCCTTTCCGGGACCTCAGCATCAACCAACCTGTGTCACCGCTTGTTTCGTTCATTCAATCCCCACAACTCATCCGTAAGGTAAGTCGTAATCTGATATTAGCAGTTGCTGCTTTGGGGTTTTTTTTTGTGGGTAATTGTAACATGCCCACTGAACTTTCGATGGCTCATTGAATATCCCAGTCAGTATCATTTTTATTTAATTATTTCATATGTCAAAATACTTGATTAATCTTCTTTTCCTCAGGCCATCCTAAAGGAGAAAGAACTTGAGCTGCGGCAGCTAAAAAGTAAATTAAACGAACAGGTTCTACTCAAGGAAGATGCACAGCTGTCTCTCCGGGAACAGATGGAAGAAAATGCTAAGAAAGGTACTGATTTATACAAATCAATGATAGATACTTACAACCTGTGAGTCTCCTTAATGATGACAACCCTCTGACCTCAAACTGTAGCCTACCTTGATGAAAACATTGCCTGTGCGCGAGCAGTTGACTCACACCACTGTAGCAACAACTTATTTGCCTCTTCGGTCTGAAGTGAGATATGGTTGTTTAGAAGCGGCCCGCAAGGTTGGTTGCGATCAATTAAGATGGGAAGTTGTCACAACTTTCGTTTGGAAAGGATTGGGAAAGGGTCCTATTTCCTCTATCAATTAAACAATAGATGCCTGCATTCCCGTTGGTCAGGGTAGTCAGTCTTTTGGATTATCCTCCTGCTCTCATCTGACGTTAGCATTTCATTGCATGGAAAGATTGCCTTATGTGGGAAAGATGGAAAAAAGAATTCTGACTAAGTTGTAAAGCATTAGTTTTAAGACACCCCCCCCCGCGGGAAACTGAAGAACTAAGGCAACAAAAGCTTTCTATCGAGGTCATGATCTGTTTTTGATGGCCCTGTGGTAAAAATTAAGAGGGGAAAGGATAAATTTACACAATGTAATTAATTATGACCTCTCACGATTCTTTGTTTCCTGTCTAGTTGCGAGTGGAGTGGACTGTATTGGGGTACTGAGTTCTATATTCAGGTGTCAAAGGTATTGATACTGCCATCCTGTCGTATACATGTGGAGTGACAGCACGTCATGCTGACATTTAAACATTCTAGTTTTATAATTGTTTCCATCCTTCTTACAACTTACACCTTTTTAGTGACATCTTTTCATAGTTTATGATTTTTGAATCATATATGTAATAATATATAATTTGTAAAAAATGTTTTTTTATATTTTTTACAGGTAGTAAAATTGACGAGCTAAAAAATCGCATCAAAGAATTACAGGCCCTTCAAGACGCTCATGATGAGTTGCAGGAAGTGAAACCAAAGTTTGCAGAGTTGGAGGCCAAATGTGACAAGTACGATTTGTTTTTATTAAACAGTTTTAGATGATGATATAATCCCAACAGAAGACAATCTTGATTTCTAAATTATTAAACATTTTAAGCTGTATGGTTTCTTAAAGTAGTTCTGTAGTATAAAGAGTAGGTTTGATTTTTCTTGAACAAGTTTGAATGCAGTATGATTTTAGTAGCTGATTTGTAACAAGTTGTTCATACACTTCATGCAAAGCGTTTTACATTTTTTTGTTGCCCAATAACAGGCTGACTCACAGGCAGCAAAAGTTGGACCAATACAAAACGGAATGCCAAATGTTGGAGAAGGAGACAAAAAGTCAGAGAGGTGAAATTCAGTCGCTTCATGAGGAGGTAACCAGGGATTTTATATATACAGAGGATCATGCTTAAACCGAAATTCAGGGAACTTTGTTATTTGTTTTGGTTTAAAATTAAAACATATTTTGGTTTAAGCATTGAATTGTGGCTGAAAAACAGAGTCTAGGGTGCGCTAACTTTAGCTTTTTAAAATGTTGCGTTAACAGTTGAGGTGAAGGATCGAGGACAAACGTGAAGGTAAATTTTCTTTGGTTTAGCGCTAGTATGGTGGTTAGCACTTTCGGATTTTCGAGAGTTTGTCAATGATAATAATAAATAGTGAACACAAACATTTCTAATTGTTTAGCGATTTTTTTTTCGGTTTTGTCGTTTTGGTTTAAACGTGATCCGCTGTACCATCATGGTAGTTAGAAAAATAAATTTCTTTACATATTGCAGGGCAGCAAATAACCTGACTTTGGTAACTCCACATATTCAAAATGAAGAGTTACTGTAGATGGTATTTATATAAAAGATAATGATGGGTTTATAGCCGGTATACTGGTACGAATACAGGCTCAAAGACTTGACATCATTTATATTGTGGCAGGCCGTGTACATCTCAACTCTCTGAGGAGCAAACAGTGGAGCAGCCTGTTCGGCACATAGTAACATACTGACAATATCTTCTTTTTTTTCCAGATGCTCACATGTAAGTTAAGTGAGGAAAAATATGTATAGAGTCTTTCCCAAGGACTCAACATCGGGCCTAGCATTGCCCCATTACATATATGCATTTTAATGACTCTTCATTTTGAAATATGTTTGAAAATAAATGTAATGAATTTGTAAAATATTTTTTGTTAATGATTTGTTTTTTTGTTTGTCTCTTGTTTGAAGATTCATAGTCTGAAGACGCAAGGCGTGGAGAGGATGGAGATGCTAAAGGCCAACAGCTCTCTAGAGAAGCAGGTGGAACTCTTCAAAGTCCAGCTAGAGGAATCGTCCAGACTGAAAATGTTGATGGAAGAGGAGATGACAGCAGCCAAGGGGAATCTCCAATTGATGGAAGAAAAGTATAAAGAGCTGAAGAAGGTGACTGAGGAAATGAATGAAGGTTAGTGGAGAGATGTTATATTTGGAATTCTCTACTGTGATAACTGATTGTTATTATTGCTACTGTCGTGATTTCATTACAATTATTGTTCCCATTGTTATTGTTATTGTTATTATTAATTATTACTATTGTTATTATAAATAGAAGTTAAGTCACTCGCCTTTGGTTCAAGAGGTCGCAGGTTCTAATCCTGGTGGAAGCACTGGGTTATTTTTCCTCAAGACCATGATCCTACTTTGCAGAGCTGCCCTGCAGCTGACACCTGGGTTGTTCCCCTGGGATTAATAAAGGGAATTTTATTATATTTTTTATTATTATCATTCCTTTTCTTCTTGATATTTATAATGTTTGTTGTCCACAGACTCCTTCCAGGGAGAGTCGATGGGCGTCATCGTAGACATTCAACTGGGAGAGATGAAATCCAAAGTGGATGAGTTAGCGCAGGAGAGGGATGACCTTCAAGTAGAGATAAACAGTCTGAAATCTTCTCTTGACAACCAAAACAGTGTCCTTGGAGAGATGAGAAAGCAAGTGGAGACGTTTCGGCAAAATAATGAAAATCTAGTCGCACAGCTGCGGTCGAGGAGTGCTGATATTGAAAATCTTAAAACTGAAATTGAAGAAAAGGAATCAGACAACAAGAGTGCTATTGCGACTGTGAAGGTTAAGCATGATGAGGAAGTGAAAAGTTTGCGGTTGGAGAATGAAAAGAAAATACTCTCATTGATAGAAGGGCATGGAGTTTCTATCAAGAGACTTCATACAGCGACTGAGAAGGTGTCTTTAGAGAAAGACTGTATCGTTAAAGAAATTAAAGAATTAGAGGGAAAGATGGATGCTTTAAAGGAAAATCATGCCAAGGAAATTGATGTGTTGAAGGCAGAGGGTGCCAAACAGGCGTCGTTTCAGAGGACGGAGTTTGAACAAGACACTTTCAAACTGCAGCAAGAAAATGAAGCCCAAAAGTCGTCACTGGTTTCTGAACATGAAAAGCAGATGCAAAAGCAGGAGGTTATTTATGAGCAAAAATTATTGCTTCAAAATGAAGAAGGCGAGATCCAGCTGATGAAGGTAAAGGAAGAGCTTGTGTCCGATATGAGGTCACAGAAATCTGCCTTTGAAATCCAGCTTAGGGAACTAAAGGAAACGAATGAAGAAACATCAAAACAAAAGAATGACCTTGAGAAAGAGATTGTGTTGCTTCGTGATGAGGTGGCGTTGATACTTGAATCAGAAAAGGTGAAAAATGAAGATGCAATCAAGAAGTTGTTGGAAAGACATCAAGTTGAAATTTATGATGAAAGTAAAAGACATGAAAAGGAAGTTGTTGCTCTGCAAGAAAGGTCAAAGTCCCAGAAAGAATCTTTTGAGGAGGAGATGTTGACGCTTAAACAGAATAATGCTGCCTCATTGGAGTTGTTAAGAAAAGAACACGACAGTGCAATATGTGATCTTCAAGAAAGGATGTCGTCTGCTGAACGTCACCATGTAGATGAGGTTGATGATTTAGAGAAAAAAGTACAAGACATGGAAGAACAAAAAACTAAACTGGAGGAAGATTTGGCTCAGCTGGAAAGACATCAAGTTGAAATTTCTGATGAAAGTAAGAGACATGAAAAGGAAGTTGCTGCTCTGCAAGAAAGGTCAAAGTCCCAGAAAGAATCTTTTGAGGAGGAGATGTTGACGCTTAAACAGAATAATGCTGCCTCATTGGAGTTGTTAAGAAAAGAACACGACAGTGCAATATGTGATCTTCAAGAAAGGATGTCGTCTGCTGAACGTCACCATGTAGATGAAGTTGATGATTTAGAGAAAAAAGTACAAGACATGGAAGAACAAAAAACTAAACTGGAGGAAGATTTGGCTCAGCTGAAAGAACAAACATCGTCGTTGTTAAAGAATCAGGAGGAGGACAGTGTCAATAAAATTTCGACGTTGCAGCAAGAAAATGACACCAAACTCGTTGGGATGGAAGAGGAATATAGAAGTGTAATCGCACGCTTGGAGAACGAAGCGCAAGACAGATTGTCTAAACAAAAAGATGAATACGAGACCATTATTTCCAGTTGGAAGAAAGAAAACTCAGATATTGTGTTTCAAAAGGTATCTGTCGATGAAAAATGGTCTGTTTTGTTGAATGAGAATGCGGAATTGTCCTCCCAGATATCGTGTTTGCAGCAGAAGAATTCAGAAATTGTGTCCCAAAAATGTACAGAGGAAGAAAAATTAAAAAAATTAGAGCTTGAAAATTCTGAAAACTTATCTTGTAAAACATCATTGGAGTGTGAAGTGAAATGTTTGCACGAAGAAAAGTCTGGTCTTATTTCTGAAAAAGCTGCATTGGAAGAAAAATTGACACATTTAAATGAAGAAAAATCCAATCTAGTCTCTTACACAACTGCCATTGAAGAAGAGGTGGCTCGTTTAAATGGAGAAAATTCAAATAAGACATGTCAAGTGAACGAGTTGGAGGAACATTTGAAAGCTTTGCAGCAACAAAATTCAAATAAGACATGTCAAGTAAATGAGTTGGAGGAACAATTGGAAACTTTGCAGCATCAAAATTCAAATAAGACTTGTGAAGTAAATGAGTTGGAGGCACAATTGAAAACTTTGCAGCATCAAAATTCAAATAAGACATGTCAAGTAAACGAGTTAGAGGAACAATTGAAAACTTTGCAGCATCAAAATTCAGAAATTATTTCCAGTAAAGAAGTTGCTGAGGAGAGGTTGAATAGCTTGGGCCAAGAAAACTCACAGGTTACATCGCAGGTGTTGGCTTTGGAAGAAAAGGTTTTGAATTTACAGCAACAAAATGAAGAAATTGTCGCACAGAAATTAACCTCTGAAAATGAATTGACAAGTCTCAAGGAAAATCTGTCGGGTGTTTTGTCCGAGAACACTTCTCTCAAAGGAACCCTGACTACGTTACAGGGGGAGAACTTGGAAATCGTGTCACAGAAAACATTCATGGAAGAAGAGTTGGCCTGTCTGAGGCAAGAGAACACAGAGGTTTTGTCTCAAAAGTCTGGATTGGAAGGAAAGGTGGCTAGTCTGGAGGAGGAGATGTCCGACGTGATTTCCAAAAAGGCAACTATTGAAGAAAGATTGGCATGCAAAGAGCAGGATTATTCAGAAATGGCATCTGAAAGCAATTGCATTCAAGAGAACTTGCGGAAATTGCGAGAGGAAGCGTCTATGACTATAAAGTCTGTATCGGATGAACGTGACATGGCAATGTCCCAGCTGGTAGAGAACAAGGATAAGATGGAAGCCTTGGTCAAAGATCGTGAGATGGAAGTTGCAAGGGTTGAAGGGGAGAAGGTGAAGTTGATGGAAGACGTGTCAAGTTTGAAGGTAGAGCTGGAGATGGTTGTGGAAGAGACGAAGCATTTGAAAATACAGATGATAGAGAATGAAAAGTTGTCTGCTAATTTGCAGGAAGAAACTTTTGAAAGGCTGGAACAGGAGAAGGCAGGAAACAGAGAGCTTATGTCTAAAATGCAATCAGAGGCGTTGGAAAGGTTTACTTTGGAAAAAGACGAACTTGTCAACTCAGTTGTTGAAAAAATGGAAGAAGAGGCTGAGGAAAAGATGTCATTGATAAAAATGGAACATGAAAAGTTTGTTGTCAAATTGCAGGAAGACGCTGCTGAAATTTTGTCATCTGAGAAAGCGAGGAATGAAGAACTTATCACTAAAATTCAGTCAGAAGCGATGGAAGAGTTTATTTTTGAAAAGACTGAACTTGAAAATTCCGTCATGAAGATGAGAGAAGAAGCAGAGGAAATGATGTCGTTTATGAAGGCAGACCACGAAAAGTTGGTCAGCGAGTTGCAGGAGAATGCAACTAAAAGGTTTGCATGTGAAGAAGAAGAGCACAGAGGCATCGTAGCCAATTTGCAGAAAGAAGCTGACCACAGAATGCTTCTCGAAAAGACGGAATTTGAAAAACTGTTGGCAAGAATTGGAAAAGAAATGGAGGAAAAAATGGATTTTGAGCGGGAAGAGCACGATAATCTAGTTGCTGAATTAAAAGAAGATAAAAATATTCAGGACGAATTGATCACCAAGCTGCGTGATGAGACAGCTGAAAAATTGAATTGTGAACAGCAGCTGGTGGCCAAATTGAAAGAAGACATTGCAGTGTTGGATGCTGAAAAAGTGGCGTCTGCAGAGCAGACAGCGATGTTGCAGGCAGAGATGACTAGAATATTGCAAGAACAGAAAGCCGAGCATGAGAGGGAGATGCAGAGTTTGAAGGAAGAGAGTGATGCCAAGGTTCTAGAAACGACTGCCCAATGTGGACAGGAGGTTGAAAACGTCAAACAAGAATTGGAGGCTGCAGCAAGTCGGCAAGTAGCACAGCTGGAGGAGGAAGTGGCTAAAGTTAGACGGGAAACAGAGATGACCTACGAGGCCAGCTTGGATGACTTGAAAATTAAATTTGAAGAGGCTAAGGACTCTGAGTTGAAGTCGCTCTTGGACCAAAAAGCTGAGGTGAGTAGATAGTTTAAAAAAAGTAAAGTCCTTTCGAGCCATGAGGCCCATAGAGCCGGTGCTTATCCCGGTTTCCGTAGCGTGAAGCG
>JARDUL010086648.1:0-11547 GCA_030265205.1 Dirona pellucida | reverse complement strand
GACATTGATCATAATATACTTCACATCCTCTATTCCCCAGCAGACCGTGTCGTCATTCAAACATAAAGATGGGTTTATTTACCGTTTCCTGGTACATAATGGTGTAGGTTCATCACAGACTTAACATCGTTTACTTGAATGATAGTAGGATAATGTAACAGCGCTAGTGAGAGAGGGGATAGGGAGGGAGGGAGAGAGAGAGAGAGAGAGAGAGAGAGAGAGAGAGAGAGAGAGAGAGAGAGAGAGAAGAACAGAAAAAAGGAAAAAGATTGCCGCCGACCGGAGTAATCGAAACCATGCCAGCCACGCCAATCCCGCCTCGCCGTGAACAGAAAACAAGCCCACTACCTCTGGACTAACCCGCCACCATCAGTGCCCGCTCTCTCTTCATTTATTGACTTGTCTTTAGATGCTCTAAGTCTAAATTCAAGATGGCTTCAATTGGTTTACAGTTACAGCAAAACAGCAACGTTTCAGCTATAGGTCTTTTTTGCCAAGCGTTCGAACCAATATAGATGACGATGAATAGTTGTAGGGGCCAGCCATATGTCAAGCTATGAAGGGTGTACATGACACATGAAAGTTAATCCAAATGACGATGAGGACTAACATCACTTATCACCTTACACATGGCTAGAAAGACTCTGCATCAGAAAAAAAAGACGAGCAGATGATGAGCCCATCGCGTCCAAGCCTCTTTTACCAGTAAATTGGACAACAATGTACCATGAGGTCCATACGTTATACCATTAAACACATTGCTGTTACCCTAGTGGTCACTCTTCAGTTACAGGACAACTGGAAGTTGCCAGCTGGGCATACGATGAATAGTCACAAACAAATCACGGACGGGGTGGAGTAGGTCGAGAACAGGTAAAACACGGTAGTGCATATCCTGTTTAACTCCTTCACCGCCACAGAATAAATAAATACACATGGCTAGAAAGACTGCATCAGAATGAAAGACGAGCAGGTAATGAGCCCACCGCGTCCAAACCTCTTTACCAGTAAATTGGACAACAATGTACCATGAGGTCCAAGTGACAATAGGGCTAATTTGAATAGGTCAAAACTGTTGGATGAGTTTTCCATTTCCCCAAGGTCGTTCTATTGTGAGTAAAAAGGACAGTGACAAACAACTTTCCAGTGGTGAATAAGGAATCATCATGATTTATTTTCGGTACTTCCCGAATAGCAAGGTCAAGTTGGTGGGGAAAACCTTCTAACGATCTTATACTTATAGTGGCCACGACAATACTAAACAAATATGGCGGACGTAGTGGTGTTAACATTTTATTTTTACTCAAACTTATGTGATTGTCTTTTACGTATATGATTGTGAAGCGCAAAGAGCATAACCTGGTCATGATTATGCGCTATATAAATGCTATGTATTATTATTATTTATTATTAAATTAAATAGTGTTCACCGACATTTTGGAATAATTTTTTTAAAATTGATATTTTGTAGTTCGAAAGTTGTGCCATAAAAATCGTCTATTGTCGCTTCTGGTCAATGCTTGTTCTGCAGTCACGCCCCAACAGAACAACAAAGGTTTCAAAGGACTCGACTATAATCGAAAGCATTACAAGGGGAATTACTCATTAAACAAACGATTACACACAAATATTTCGAGTTAGTTCCCTTGCACCTGTAAATTGAAAGAAAACGATTAACGCAATTTCTAATGTATACGGTTTACAGAACAAATCAGGTTATTTATCTCAAAAAATATATTTTTCTTTTTCAATTATTATCATCATCATTATTATTATCACTATAAACATAAAGCGTCCAAAAATGAGAAGTAGCGCTATAAGAAATGTTCGTAATTTATATTATTGTTGTCATTATCATTATTAAATCGAGTTACGTGCCAGTGTCCACTTTTTCTTCTACTCTTGAATAATAATTATGAAGACAGACCAAGGAATAATCCACTTACATTCTAATTTTAATGTTCCTTTGACTTTGCCATCTCCTTTGCCATTTGTCCTTAGGTAAGACACTTTGCCATGCTAACGTCGTCCCATCGGAGACGGACGTTAAATTCGGAGGTCCCCTCCGTTGTAAGCAGCGTTTGTCCTTGTCCAAAAATTGTATTCATGCCTAACACGCAGCCTGTGGCGTATTAAGTGTTCCGTTGCTTACTCGGTGTAAATGTGCTACTTTAAAGCGCTTAGAGCATTGTGATGATGGTGAGTAAAATATAAATGCCATTTATTATATTATTATTTATTATTCTCAGTCGTTTTTCTGACTTCGCATAGAACACCTGGCTTTGGTACCGCCTGCTTAAGATTACCTTACTTGTTTGTGTTTTATGTTATCTATGTCTGTTAGCTGATGAAGGTGAGACCCAGAATGTTCTGTAGTTTGTTACGTCTGTTACACTTGGAGCTATACCATTTTCCTTTTGTTTTGCCATACCGGTACCTCTTCTTATTTCTATTCAAGAATAATTTCAAAATAGAGAACTTTTATTGTAAAAACCCGTTGTTTATTGTGAAGTTTTCATCTGTTTCCAATAACAATTTGTTTGTTATCTGTTCCCTTTAGAACCGTGATTAAACAATGTAGGGACAGTGTACCAGACAGAAGGCATCGATGCGCAGACCCTGGTAAAACGTACCCAGGTTAAGTGCTAATATGTGCCCCACTAGTACACATGGCCTGATACAGAGCTGGAAAATCTATGGATCAAGATGTCTAAGGCAAGCAGGGGATCACCCTACTGTGCCCCAATAACAATATTATGATCCATAAAATCAGGGTCCGACTACACCTATACCAACCACCAGTCATCACTGACCATAGAGCTGGACAATATATGGATCAGGAATAGAAGACAAGTAGAGGCTCAATCTACTGTGTAGAACTCCAGTTTAACAAATATAAATAAATTACAAAAATAAAAAATCCAACAAACATAACACAAAAGTACTGCAGCTCAAGTAGTCACGGACCATACTATTAGTATTAATACTATTCTGTGACTACTTGAGCTGCCACACTTTTGTGTTTTTTTGGTATTGTGTTTGTTGGCTGACGAAGGGGAAACCTGAAACTGAAACGTTCTTTGTTCTGTCACTTGTTTTTACCTTTGAAGCTATACTATTTTTCCTTTACTTTTTCATACCTTCTATTTGGATTTTTAGCTTCTGGCAGCCCTCATTCCTTAGCTCTGTCAGATATTATGAGTAAGCATTACGGATTACTGGTGGTTGGACGACCGGTCTGGTCGTAGACTGCATATATTATGATTGATGTAACCACACACAAAAACTATACAATTTCGACATATTCATAAAATTTAAATACACAAAGGTCAAGGGTTGATTCAAAGTTTATTAGTAATTCAATGACGTGACCCTTAAAACATGTAAGTAAAAAAACCCACACAAAAACAAGAAACATGGAAACATTCATTTTCAGTAACATCAGCTATTGCATTGTGTGTCAATGGATTCAAAATGAAATGTGAGATGAAGGTTTTACAATACTGATACACTTATTTGAGACACACACACACATAGACAAAGTCATACACTCTCAAACACACACACATAGACAAAGTCATACACTCTCAAACACACACATGATGTTGATGACCGAGTGGTTTGGCGGTCTCGGGCTTGTGAGGTCTTGGGTTTTGAAAATGCTCTAGACCTTATTGCATACACACATATCACCTCACAAAGACTTGCATGCACACTCATAAGCACAAACACATATTCATATCAACATACAGGCATACACATATTATGTGCACGTCACTCGATGAGCACAAGCACACACACAGCCTATATAATCAAAATGAAATATAAACATAAAGTGATTTCTTTGATTCTTCGTCACAACTAGATGAGATAAAAAAATCCTCAAATATATTTATAAATGTTATTTCTACATACACACAAACCTTTTACTAACAAATTTTAGAACCCAAAACAAGATGAAAGCTCTAGTTTGGTCTGAAATAAAACAGATTACGCAGGGCCTGGAAATTTGGGCTTGTGTCACTTCAAAAAAGGTTTGAATGTTGAAGATTACGTGTGGATGCAGCACTGCAGACATGGAAACACTCAAAAGTCACGACCTTTCAACCCTGATTACAACAAGCCATGACCCCTTAGCTACTCAGTCTCCAACACGAGAATTTCAATGTCAATTCAGATTTTTAAAATAAATCTCCCACTCCCACGACATAATAACAAAAAAAATCTGGAATAAATTAAATAAATACATTTATCATTGCAATGACAATCTTTATTTCTTTCTTATCCTCCATTCCCATTCACAGTGTAGTGACCAGCTCTACATATAGAATATAGAACTGGGAAGCTCCTGAAGACAAGCAGGTGCTCAACTTACTTGAAGAGAAAAATACACCCCCCCCCAAGAAAAGTTTTTAAAAAGTCAACTGTTACTTTCTTTCTTTCTTTAATAATAATAATAATAATAATAACAAATAGCATTTATATAGTATAGCGCTTTACCCTGTTGAACAGGCTCTAAGCGCTTTATCAATTACCTTTCTACCTAACTGTTACTTACGTGTCCTAAAATAACATTAGTCGCTACTATGCCATGGAAACATGTCTCAAACACTGACTATGCTATGCAAGGGTAAAATTGTGCCTTCCCATTCATAGATTATTAAAAAAAAAAGATATTTGGCTCTGTTCACCCTAAACCGTTTAATAAATAAGCAAAAACAATTATACAAGTGTGAAGAATTTGTCTAACACAAATAAGGCCTGTGCAAAAACACCAGAACAATGATACAAAAAAACAAAAATATATAAAAAAATTGAAATGACAAATGAAGAACTTACAATCAAATATCATGAAATAAAAAAAAAAGGATATTAAAATAAAAATGAGTTTTCAGGAATGACACAGGTGTACCCCACAACCCACACACATTAACTCTTTCTATTCCTGGATACTGATACCACCTCCCCCCCCCCCCCCAAAAAAAAAAAGAGAAAGAAAAAACCCTGAAATGTGTGAAAATGCACAATCCATAATAAAAATATCATCATACAATTCATGAAACACCTGAGATACTTCCTCTCCACACAGAAAGAAGTTATATTTCTTCCAAAATATGAAAAAAAGAATCTCTCTTCCTATTGTTTCATATATATATGCTTGAATCGTTCAGTGTAAGAGAAGAACCAACACCCTCCCCCAACCCCCCCCAAAAAACGGACAAGAAGTGATGATGAGTGACTATATCTATTCGTTACGCATTCTTCTCATGAAACAAGGCCTTCCCCCGGTGCTGGAAAACGTTGAAGCCTTGTCTGTTGGACAACATCTCCCAGGTTCTGTGGGGTTAATATAAAAAAACAAACCAAAAAAAAAACCGATTATATTTTATAAAAAATTATGTAATGTAGTAATGTAAATTCCAAAACATTAACAAAAAAAAAAAAGGATCAATGAGACTAAGAATGAGGCCATGCATAGAGAGAGAACCTGTGATAACGATACACTAGGGAGAAAGCGATACTGTGCGGAAGCAATGTAATAATAATGGTGGTAATAATAATAATAATACTTTATTTTCATCCCATTAGGGAAATTCATTTTACAGACGTGTATAAAAATTACAACATGTATATTATACGCATAAGATATGGATGGAGCATCACAGTATTTAGATGAATAAAAATAAATGAATAATATAATATGTAAATAAATTCCAAAACACTAACAAAAAAAAAGCAACGTTTTAGCGATATCACAGCTCTACCGTTTGTATTAGTAGGAGATTCAGCTTATCCTCTTAAACCATGCTCCATAACAAGGATGAACTCCAACTTAACATACGTGCATCTTCAACTATCAGCGTTCAAGTTGTCAACTTTAAAAAATCTCACGTCATTGGAAAAAAAGTTTCACTGACCAGTAACGCCATCCACAAACCATTGGCATCCCCACATTAAATAAAACAATGGCTACGGTACCTAGCCAGCTACGCAATGAGCTATCTATCATGTCATGCAGTGAAAAACAAATAGTATGCAATTTACTCATAGTTAGTATTATCATTATCTCTTTTGAGTGGTGCTAAACAATGCAACAGATAAAATCATTGACGGATGCCGTCTTTCCTAATCTTTACTAGACGTAGGTGTTGTTCAAGTGATCAATCACGAATTGTCTGTAGTATTGGTGTCATGTCTATACCCTCAGCTATGAAATTAAGAATAAAATAAATACACCAAACAAAAGCTGACAAAACTGACTTGTTATCCTGTTCGGCACTTGCTTTGATCTCCTTAAACATTCCAGCCACATGCACAACTCCATAACAGGTCAAGACCAATCCCAGAATGCACTGGACAAATATCTGATTCAAAGAGAAACAAATGAGAATATACAACTGTCCATCCAAAGCAATGATAATGATAACATCAAATAATTTTAAATCAATCACAGTATCATTGTTTAGCAATTAAAATACAATCAAGTGGATACATACATATGGTAAAATTTAACACAATCAAATAGGAATTAGGAACAAAGAGCATTATAAAACCCGTTATAATTCGAAATTGGAAGAGTGAAAAATGACACAATTTTTTAATTGGCCATTATATCTATATATAACAATAACAACGTTATTTTCATTTAAAAGCAGGTTTAATGATTTTTAAATGGTTCATATTATTAGGAATAACATGACAGATCGTGCTCAGTAACATGTCCTGGGTACGCAGGCCCTTCACACATGTCTCACACGTCGACTGGTCAATAGCGTGTACCTCTGTTCAATGTCTCAAGTGTCACCAGTGTAGGTAAACAAACACATTCCTGACACAAACGATCTCACACCACATACCGCTCTCCATCCAAACAATAATACCCCCCCCCCCCCATCCATGCACAAAGCACACACACTCGCGACAGTGGATCATGTCGTGCAAAATATTGTGATCGCTGACCTCATCTCTCTCACCGTCACCCTTCAGACTGTCCGCCATCTGCTAAAACCTGCAGCGAGCTTCAAACTAACTGTCTGTCCCTCTGTTTTCAGACTCGTTTGCCCCATCTCTGCTGGAAAGGTAATCCAACACAAAAACAAACATTCAACGAAACGGAAAATGATGATATAACAATATGAAACAACAAGTTTGCAAACTGATTTGAAGAATGCGAAAGACAACAGAAAAAAGATGTAGGTGAATGTGTAATCTAAATTACTCACATCTTTTGGGAGTAAGGTAAATTCTTGCTCTGTAAGCCTCAGATAGGTCCGATCTGTGAATATAAAATAAAAATTAGAAAATAATAACTAAATTATTGGACACTCAATTTCCACACATAGGTACTTTAACTTTGTGCACAACAACCTTTTAGTCACAATTTCACTCTTTACAAAAGTATGCCCGTTGGATTTTTTTGTGACGCATGTTGATAGATGTGCAAACAATTGCGATATAATGTATTGCTATTTTTTATAAAATTAAAATCCACCATTTTGTGCCTTTCATGAAAAATTGAAGTTGCTTTACTTCTCATTAATAACTTATGAATCTTTTTTCACCACTAAATCTTTGAAGTATTGTGCAATCTGGAGAGCTTTAGTAGGATCTTAGTCTTAGTCTTAGTCTGATTTATTTTAAATCATTGACTTGTTCCAAAAGATAAATCCTCCATCCTATGACAGGTAGACAGCATCACAAATAAGAGTCATTTTCATCAACGAAATGAGGGCTCACGAGTACTGACAAGACACCATTTAATTGAATTGAAAAGACAGCAAAATTAATCATAACAATAGGACGAGATCGTTAGAAGGTTTTCCCCAGCAACTTGACCTTGCTATTCGGGAAGTATCGGAAAAAATCGTGAGATTCCTTATTCACCATTGGAAAGTTGTTTGTCACGGTACTTTTTACTCACAATAGAACGACCTTGGAGAAATGGAAAACCCAAGCAAATGGTGTTAATCTATGAGGTAGGCCCCAACATAATTTTTAAATAAATGTAGTTTATAATCAACAACAATGATTTTATGTTTCTAGTTCGAGTCGAATGAAACATTTTGTGCCTATATTTTGATTCCAACTTAGACTAGATCTAGAGAGTAGAGCTGGGTTAATTCACCAATTCAGTTTGCCGCTTGCAACTCCCAGAAATAAGAGGCAAATCGCAAGTCTTTGCTTCAAGTCACAAGACTGAATTGCTTCCAATTCAGTTCCAAGTCATGAATTGCAAGCAAGACTGAATTGCTACCAATTCAATTACAATTCATGAGTTGAAATGTTGCAAAGCAAGACTGAATTGATATCAAGGCTGATTTGATCATAAACAACTATCGTCGCATCCTCTTGTCTACGCCAACAGACAGCGCGTCTCTCACCGTCACATCAAAGACAGCGCCTCACCAGCAGTCGACGGTTTCTCCCCCCCCCCTCCCCACTGCAATTTATCGTCTTGTTAAAATTTAAGTAAGGTTATGACAAGACTGGCTATAAGGTTGCCAAATTAGCTAATTTTAGCAACAATTGGCTGCGGAGCATTCATTATAATATTACAAATCCTAAACTTTATCGATGCAATGTCCTTCGTTTTACATTATTTCGTTTGGCATCCAGCAATTCATCAAGCCTTTACCGAAGGAGTTATTAGAACAAATCACCAAGTCTTTATCGTGAGATGAATTTTAGCGAGAGGGGCAATTCACCAGGCCTTTGGAGAGTTTGCCGTAGCAATCGAGTTCGCAAGTCCCTAATAATACTCATAATAATAACAAGCGATTTGCAACTCTTGTTTTCTACGACTAAGATCCAGCTCTACTACTACTACTATTAGTACTATTACTATACAAGCCTAAATTCACTTTTATTTTATACAAAACTCCACAACGTTATCTAACTTAAGTTGAAAGGCATCAAAAATAACCTTGAGCTTGGACTAAAAGAAACTGAAATTGAAATGGGTGTGGTGATTCAATGTGGAGGATGAGAAATGAAGGTAAAGTTGTTTCCACGAAAAGTGGAATGGATTGACTCACTGCACTCTGCAGATACTACTACTACTACTAGACTTTTTAGGTTACTTTTTCAGCCTCAAGTTTGAAGTTCAAAACGAAGACAACCAAAACTAGATATCCATCTAGATTAGATCGGATAGCAGAAGAGTATATCTAGATAGACTAGACTCTAAGTAGTAGATTAGGAGTAGGAGGAGACCTGCTTTGTCTTTGACTTTTTTTTGTGTTGATGTTGGTTGGGGACTCCTCTCAACTCTCACGCAGGGGTTTCAAAAGTAACATTTATCTTGATAATAAAACATTTTCCTTGAGCAACCTCATTGACTACAGCAATGTTACTTTAAAAAGAGAGATTGATAAACTTACGCTGGGCAGCGGAGAACGCAGCATGAGCTAATGCAATCAATCCAGCAAATACACACATCTTGTCGGACGCCATTTTGATAATCGGTGAAACTGTCCTCCAGAGTGCTCTCCCTTCAGCTTCGTCAGCACAAGAAAGCAAGTCGACAATTCGTACATTATTCATCGATTTACCTATCCATCTGTAGACGTCTATCTTGTTAGTAATGTTAGGAGATCATCATCGTCATCGTCATTATTATTGTTATCATCATTATTGTTATCATCATCATCATTATTATTATTATTATCATCATCATTATTACTATTACTATTATTGCCGTCAGTCAGAAATAATTACGCGGGATGTCTTTACAGAGAGAATGGCACCAGAGAAATGTTAGTAATAATAATAATAATAATAATAATATGCACATTTATAATGCGCCATACGCCCCTCCTTAAAGGAGGGCTCTGGGCGCATAACAAGCTAACGATGAAGGTACAAACACTCAAACTAGACAAAGAAATATATCTCAAGGAATCGCCTGTCTATATAAATACGTTTTGAGCTGATGATAATGTTAGGAGATCATCATCGTCATCGTCATTATTATTGTTATCATCATCATCATTATTATTATTATTATTATTATTATCATCATCATCATTATTACTGTCAGAAATAATTACGCGGGGTGTCTTTACAGAATGGCATGGCACCAGAGAAATTGTGATTTAGCACAAGGTTCCCGGAAACGAACCCACGGCAATGCTGTCACTAGTGTCACGTCACGGTTCGTTTTGTTTTTGATCTTTTTTCATTTTCTGACCAACGCACCCAAAAGCATTGAAACTGAATGCAATAGATAATTAATAATAGATGCAGACTATTTATAGACTAGTCTAGTCTATTTGTGGTATGTTGTTATTGTTATTGTAAACAAAATGTCCTACTGAAATCCAGAACCACACTCATCAGTTGAATTCCACCTCCCGGGCTTTCCTCTTGCCATTCTAGCCGGTCAACAGCACAGACTGGTCGCAAGAGGGGAAGATTTTGTCAAAAAATGGTTTTCATCTTATATCTAGTAGACGTCTACACCAGGCAGCTGACCTACTTTGAATTTAGACGATAGTCTTAGTCTTAGAGTTAGAGGTTTATCTAGATTATTCTGCTTGGCATAAGTTGGAAACCAATTGAAAAGAATCTCTCTCTACACCACTGACCACCATTCCCTGCTGACCAGCCGTTCCCTAAGAGTTTAAACGTCCGTGTCCTGTAAGCACAGCCATCATGAGTCAAGATAATAATAATAGGTGAGTGTTCCGACCAATAAGAAATATCATCTTAACCCTCTAGTGCCCGCATGTAGGTCTAGATTTATTGGGTAGAAAAATATTTTTTAAAATTATTATCAAACACGCTACAAATGAACTGAGACATAATATTATGGTGGTTCCAGTTTGGGGTTTTTATGACAGAACTTTTATTCTCAAAAATGTCAGCATGGACCATATTTGGCACATTAGGCAGTTAAGGAATAAAACAAGAAAAAGATGTGCCAATGCCAAATTTAACACACTGGGCACCAGAGGGTTAATGTAATAAGATAGGTAAGATAAGATGGGGGTGTCTCTTTGGCGATGCCTTCAGCTTTGTACACTGTCCTCGGCCAGTCACGGAGTTGGTCCCCAGACTATTTATTTACGGTACGAAAGGGAATAGATAACAAACAGAGATAAGAAGAAGGATTTTATCATTTTGTAGGTACACTCAGATGTAGTGGACTGGGTTTTCTGTTCACGGCGAGGCGGTGTTGCCGTGGCATGCATATGTTCGATTCCCCGGCTCGACGAAAATCTTTTTCTATCTTCTGTCCTTGTCTCTCACTGGTACTGTTGTTGTTACTAATGTTGTTACATTATCCCACTATCATTATGACTATGGAGGACTTCCGTCCACCTGGATAACATTTTCCATTTCATTTCAATTTGAAAAGGTTCTAGTTCTAGCAGTAGCAATCATAGCATTTGCTTAGCCGCCACAGATAGTTCAAAGTGTGCAGAAAATCATCCTCTACTGTATCACTGTATGTGTAACACTAACAACAGGTAAATGTATATTTTAGCTCTATTTATTATTTTTATCGTAATCGTTCATTAATCGCTCGTAATCGTTCGTGTCACT
>JARDUL010086537.1:0-11555 GCA_030265205.1 Dirona pellucida | reverse complement strand
GAGTGGGAGTTTCCAACCGCAGTTAAGAATTTCCTACCACAGAGTGAAATTTCCTACCACAGGGTGTGAATTTCCGATCATTTCCGACCTTTCCGACCTAACCATGAAATTTCCGACCAATTTCCGACCTTGCTGGACACCCTGTGTGTAGCACACTGGGACATTGGTAGTCGAATATTGAACACAACTCGACGGTTGCAATGTTTATCATGGCTAGTGAATGGATGGGTGACCGCCTAGGACCCAAAACCATCACGACGATATTTATACATAATGAAATGTATTGGCTCTGTGGCGCTTGTGTTGTTAGATAAGACACTTTGCCCAATTTCCCTTGTCCTATCAGAGGCGGATATCAAATATTGAGTTCCCCACAGTTGTAAGCAGCATAATCCTTGTCCAAATAGTATTTGTGTCTAACAGGCAGCAAGCAGTGTACTAAGTGTCGAGTGTTCCGTTGCTTTCCCAGGGACAAATGTGCTACTGTAAAGCATTTACACCACAGTGATGATGATTGTTGATAAGCTTTATACAAATGCCATTCATTATCATTAACTGACCATTAGTTTGCCAGGGTCCATCTTGTCCACTTTGGCCTCCGTCTTCAAGGTCAAGGAGAATTCTGCCAGACAGTTTGGCTGTTCCTCCTAGATGTACCATAATATAAATAATAGTTATATTAGCAATAGTAATAGCATAAGTAGAAATAGTAGCAAAAGTAGCAATAGTAATAATAGTATTAATTATCTAATATCGCACACAAATACACAAAGTGCTCTACGTTAAAAGGGGCTGAAAAGAGACAGCTTTATTATTTCAGCTTCAAATAAATGCATGATAAATTTATTTTGTTTATTAAATCGCAATTTTTAATACCTTTGGTCAAGTGAGGAAGAAATGGGGTAAGAGTCTTTCCCACGACATCATCAGTGGCATTGCCAGGATTCCAAACTAGGATCTCACATTCTCTAGCCCAGCAGTCAACCCTCTTGGCAACCGACCCCGACCAAATCCTTATCTGACTAAATTCATATTATCATATTACACATAGTTCACAAATCCCAAGTGCCAATTTTTATTATTTTTTTAAAGACATAAAAAGCCCCGAAATAAAATTAAAAAAAGAGCTCACCTCAGGTTCTGGGCAGCTCCGTAAGGCTTTACAACCAAAATTGGTTACGTTGGCACACAGTTCATATCTTCGTAGGAATACAAGTAAAAAATGGAATTGGTTACAACAGAACAAATTTTAAAAACCTGCTTGTGTGGCAAGTTTTCTCCAGATTCTTAGATAATCACTAAGCCACAGAGAAGAAAAAAAGCGAAACACCAATTAATATTCATAAGAAGAAATTTTACTCTACGAGAAAATCTGTAGGCCAGATTAAGTGCCCATTAAGTGCTCCATGACCTTAAAGCTTCCTCACTACTACCAACACATTACAGCTAGATAAAATTAAAATTCATAGGTAAGGTACTTACTTACCATCATAATTTTCTATTTCATTTGACCTACAATCTAAATCGAAAAAAAAATAATGGCAATTTACACATATTTAAGTCATTGAAGATTATCTATGTACTCCAATTTTCACACATATGCAGCAAATGCTGCCTATTGGGCATATCATTATACAATTCTTTAAAACACAACAAAAATAAAAATTGCTTAAACTAAAAAAAATACCTGTCATAAGCAGCTGTGACATCCAATGAAATTTCAGGACTTGTGAAGTGAATAAGGCAATCTGGCACCATCGTTT
The DNA here is from genome assembly GCA_030265205.1 of Dirona pellucida. Lineage (NCBI taxonomy): Eukaryota > Metazoa > Mollusca > Gastropoda > Nudibranchia > Dironidae > Dirona > Dirona pellucida. The sequence continues at coordinate 9,792 of JARDUL010086537.1, read as the reverse complement.
TCAATAACATGACGGTGATATTGTTGATGCGAAGACCGCCATACTGTCAAAGAAAAATATACTTTGAAGTATGAGACAATACGTAAAAACCTGGAAAAACAAACTTCCAGCAACTAGGCCAAATGAGTCATTTTGGGAAGAATTAATTTTCATATTACTGTAAAAATGCTAAACCTAATGTCTTCTTCAAACGAAGAATATTATTTGACAAATAAATGGATATCATATAACATGGGATAGTTTTAAAAAAATCATCACCTGAGAAATATAGAAATGTTCAGGATATAACTTAACTTGGTTTTCAATTTTACCAGTCTGAAAAATGGCACCTAAAGACTCCCTTTTCATCCAAATCTTTAAAGATGTGTCAAAATAAGAACATATATCTTATTTCAATTATTAGTTTTAGCTAATTCAATTTGCGAACGATTTTTTTTACAGACAGTAATGCTTGTTTAATTTCATCACTCGTCAGTGCGATAGCAAAAGTAATCTGGGCCCTTCACACAATCTATGACCATTTCTTTTAGAAAAATTATCTAATTCTCGTTATCCAAGACTATAATTATCCAGGTATCCACTACAAAAGGGCTCTCCTTTCCATTCACAGAAGTGATGATAGCATCATGCATAAGTATTAACTACTTTCAGTTTGCTTCTCAACCTTCCACTTTCAGGTGAAAAAACAAGGGAAAGTGGTATAGCTTCAAATCATAGACATGTAACAGAACAAAGAACGTTTCAGGTCTCCCCTTCATCAGCAAGATGAACTTACGGACGCTATGACGATGATCTTATTAACGAGACGCAAAAGACGCTGCTTGTCTCTAGGCTGGCTTGGTGTTTGTGCTGGAGTCCTCTCCCTTTCCGCATGGCTGCTGACGTCCACTTGTATTCGCATGTCCTCGATGCACACAACCAAGGGCTTCCTGTTTGGAACGATATTAATGATGGTGATGACGATTATGGTGGCAGTTGGTGGTGGTTATGATGAACAGTGAACCTATATGACTTGGTCGGGAAAATAAATTTCAGTCTGTTTGCTGGGATTCACCTCAGACAACAGAGATGCAGTGGCCAAGTTATTCGACATGGCATTTCCACACAGGCATTGTGGGTTCAGTTCAAGTCTACACTGATTATCTCATTCCATCAAAGAGTAGAAATGGGGACTTGCCCCGCACTCAGGAAGTAATCCATGATAGACCATCATCCTTCTGTCCCCTGAATGCTAAACTGTCCCTCTGTCTACTTTCAATATATGGAAATCCATGATAGACCATCATCCTTCTGTCCCCTGAATGCTAAACTGTCCCTCTGTCTACTTTCAATATATGGAAATCCATGATAGACCATCATCCTTCTGTCCCCTGAATGCTAAACTGTCCCTCTGTCTACTTTCAATATATGGAAATCATTATACAGACCCACTCCCTGCAACATGGGAGTGTTCACCATTATTGCCTGCAACATGACGCAACTTAGCAAAGTGGAGGTGGGTGGGGAGAAAAATAATAATTAAGTATCAACGACATCAGTGAGATCATTCCATTTCTACCCCCTTTTCCCGATGATGATCTACTTACCTGATTTCTTGATTGAAGAAAGAACTGGACAGCCATACTTTTTCCACTTCCTGCAACAAACAAACATGCCACTAAATAAAATTTAGTCAATTTCTCAGGTGAAAACAAAGTCAAGGATGTATTGTTTACATTTACATTCTCATTTCAATTATCAGCCAATTGCCTACATTTCATAATCAGTTCAACTTCACATCTTAGTAAACACACAAAAGGGTCTCAACACCCTAGTATGTTAAACAGGTTATCAGTTATCTCAGCAATAATTTGTTTTGGATCTAAATAAATTGAAATAGGACAAGTCGTTTGAAGATTTTCCCCACCAACTTCACTTGACCTTGCTACTCGGGAAGTATCGAAAAAAAATCATGAGATTCCTTATTCATCATCGGAAAGTTGTTTGTTACGGTACTTTATACTCACAATAGACCGATCTCTGGGAAATACTGATGGGACTTTGCTTTCCCGCAATGTTGAAATGGATAAGTATAACACATCTTGTGAGCATCCAAGGCTTATTTAAAAATCTTATCTAAACAAAGTTTTAACATTGATGCCCTTTTTGGCACTGCAGTAGTCAAAGGTCAAATCTAAGGCAGCGTCTTTTATTTAACATCCATCCACCATACAACTAGTGGAACAAACACTGGGAAACTCTGGAAAGTCACATCAACAAAAAGAAAAATATCTCCCGTCCCACAAATTTCGAATCACACCATCCATTCATATTCCAGCATTAATCATTACAATGGGGAAGGGCAAAACAATTTTTCAATCCTCTAGGACAAATACAATCATGATCATTGACTGACTTACCACGTGTACTGATACATTTCTCTTCAGGGTCATTTGAACTTTGCCAAAGTTTAGCAGTCCAAAATTGCCAAACGTCAAGGTCACATCCAAATATTTTTTCAAAAGCCATTGTATGATAAAAGCAAGCACCCTGTAAAAAAACAAAATAAAAAATATGTATGACAAATACGGTATTGTAAAAAAAATTAACAATCAAATTTTTACCCCTCCAATATATATAGACTTTAAACCACATTTCTTTCTTTTCCATTTCCTTTCAAAGGTGGGGGCAGTATTATGATTTTCAGAGCCATATCTATTTTAGAAGCGCGATGGCCAAGTGGATAACAAAGTAAACTCTCATGGCGAAGGTCGTGGATTCAAATCCTACCCAAGCCATGTTATTGTTTTTCTTCGGCAACAAACTTTACTCCAATTGCCTCACTTGATCCAGGTGTAGAAATGGGTACCAGTACCAGTTTAAAACTGGTGAAGTAATCTGCGATTCACCAGTGTCCTATCCAGAAGGGTGATATATTGACGCTCAGTTTACTTCAAGCTGCGGAAACCAGGATAAGCAGCGTCTCTATGAGAACCTTAGCAATTTGAAGGACCTACTTACTTTCCATCTACTTAGTATTGAAAGCAAGTCCTTGTTGATTTGTTGCATCAGTTTCTAATCAACAATAAATATTAGAAGAAAATGTTGCATGCTAAAGTAAAGCATAATTACAGTTGAGGATGTGTTTGGTGATTGTCTGACAGTCAAACTGACTATCAAAGTCATAAAACTTTCAAAAGGTGAATAAAACTCTTGCTCAACTAACAACTCAATAACAACAAGAAAATAATACATGGCGTCCAAGCTTCAGTAGCTAAATATAATGCTAAAAACAAGAAGTCTCCGTCGTTAGGAGCGCTAAAGGGCCCTAGCAGTTGCAAAATTGGACATGGGTTTTCATTATAAATTATACAGAGATGCCACTTAATAATATAGGGCAATTTTGATAAATAGAGACAGAAAACTTGACCTGCCTTAACTACTTGTCAGGTTGCTTTAAGAATACTTGAAAAGTGGCTTCTTTAATTACACAAAATCAATATGCCCATTCATGAAAGAAATTCATTTTCTAGAGTAGAGTATATGTTGCCTATTAATAAACTTCCTTAGATCAGTATCAATAATCAAATAAGATTTTTGGGGGTTTCAAAGATTTCAAAGAAGTGATAGTGATAGTCAGGACTTCCAGTTTGACACTTCACTCTTTCAATTATACCCCCCCCCCCCCCCTGTCTAGGTATAGGTTTTAATTTTAGACAGAACCAGACTAGATAAAATGAAGAATGAACTTAAAGAGCTCTTGGAAACTTAGAAATTAGGGGTTTTTAACACTTTCACTTTGAAATTGAATGGATAATTAATAGATCGACTAGCAGACAGAGGACACGCCCCTTTTTGAGGTTTCTGGTGCCGTCATGCCAATGTATGATGTGGAAAATGGGGATTCACATAATCAGTACAATAACAATGTGTTTACAAATCAATGCAATGATTTCATTTTGTACTTCTCAACAGAATTGTGTACCAAAGCCAAATGCTGAACAACAATTTGATCAGCTGATTGTAAACATTGAAATCAGTCTTATTTCGATTTCGAGTGTGAAACCTCTGTGCGTAGATACCTGCTCAGGACCCAAGCAGCAAGGAAGATGTATACTATGGACATTAAAAATTGTGCCATCTTAGAAAGTAATTCTGATGTCAAGAATATCAGACATCAAATGCGAATGATGAAAGTTTGTTTTTTATCTGCACAACAGCACACCGACTGTTTTCGCCAGCAGGTGCCATGTTGATAGAATAATCTGGGTCAATTGGCATGTGACTGGCATTGACCAATCAGCGTGAATTTCCCTTACCGCCTTGTTGTTCTCATCGAGTCGCCATTACCGTCAGCCATATTATGGGAAGTATTGATAATGGCTTCTAATTTTTAAGTTTTATCATTAGGGCAAAGTTTCTCCCTTCGATCGGATATATTTCTTGAGTTTCTTACTATGGAGTGACCATGAGTCACCCAACTCCAACTGGAAACGGTTGCTCATTAGAGGATTGCCTCACAAATCTTTTTGCTCTGGTAAGACGCGATTTTTGATTTTTATTTTGCTTCAAAAGAAAAGATTAGATTGCACCCCATTGTTTTCTGCCGATATGGGATTATTTTGAGAAAATGCTATTCGTCGTATGTTGGGTTTATGGGGTATTTGCATCTTCAAATATGACTGGGATGTTCTCTTGTCTCAGTTTTATTATCCCAGACAATAAATGATGAGGGTTCAGTGTTGATGTGTAGATATCTAACTCTAACTCGTTAGATCAGACAAAAATCAATAGACTTCACTTCACTAGGGAGGATAATAATAATAGGGGGTCATCTTCGGTCATTATGTTTTTAACTCTTACTCTTATGGACAATGTATTTTTAAACAATGAGAAATTGGAATCTGCACTTTCTTCTATGACTGTACTCATGAAGTTGTCAGGTGTGTAAACAACAGTGGGTCAGAATAGAGGCAGAGGAGAGGAGCATGGGCATGGGTTCTACTACTAACTCTGGGTTGTAGTTGTTGGCAGTGGCAGGAATGTTGAGTGAGAATCGAGAATGGGCATGGTTGGTACACTTCAACTTGGATAGACTACCTACACTAACTAACTACACTAGAACTAGAATGTAGCCCAGTACAAGGCACTTTTTGTTGTTGTTCTTAGACCTTAGAGTTAGAGAAATTCTTCACACTGAAACTTGACTTTTCTCGCCCTATATTTTGATAAAGAGTAGACTAGAAGTAGAGTAGTAGAGTCAAACAAAGTAAGATTAAAAGATTGTCTTATCTTTTAAAAAGTAGCTTCTTTCCCATTCTGCTGTTCCATTTTGAATTTTAAAACAGAAATTGAAATGTGTCAAATTTCTTTGAAATCTAGTAGTCTAGTAGAAGAAGTAGAAGATGTGTGAGAAAAGCAAATCGTTCTCTTGTTCATTGTTTGTCTTCTGACTGTTGACAGTTGAGTTGATTGCATCCATTCCATTGAATTGACACTTACTTACTACTCTCTCTTTCACTTTGAATTTAAAATCTGTTTGTCTGTATCATTATGATGGCGATGGCTCTCTTTTAATTTCGAGTGTTTCAATGCTAGTGCCAGTGCTAGCCTACATTTCTCAGAGATATATACACGTAGTCTACTTCAATTTCTTTGTAATTCTAAGTTTAAGACTGCAGTTGATGATGTCTTTCCTTCTTAATAAAATGCACTTGTTAATTTGTAGCTCAGTTAATTAATTATACAATGATTTCATGTCGACGTCACTCTTGATCTTAATAATAATAATACCAGTTCGATTTGAAATTTATATGGAAGATAGATCCCTTACCTTAGCCTCTATTACTATTATCTGTCTTTTTGTACTTGTCGGTTTGTAACATTTTGTTATTGTTGTAGTTGTATATTTGATATTCAAAAGTCAGCCCTTTTTGTTGACGGTTTTAGTTGTGATTGTGGACAGGTTTGTGAATGTATCGCAGAGGGTTCGTATATTATTAAATTCAGTCTGTCAGAAACCTCAGAATTATGTTTATTGATATAAAATCAATTTATGATGTTTTTTAGTCATTAATCTGACTCCAACTTCCGCCCCACACACACAATGTATAAACCTTCCACATGACATGAATGTTGCAAGTTGTTTATATTTTATTTCCTGCTGGTGGGTTGTTTAGTGATGGCAGGATTATAATTATGTACCTGTAGTAGAGAATCACAAATAATCCTCTGTCCTTTTTTCTTTCCCCAGACTGATTTGTGTGGCATAAAATGGAGACGGTTGGTATCGGATAACATTTGCGTCGAGGCACTTGATGACCCAGTACTTGTTGGGTTCTCTCGTTGTATTTCCAATGACATTCTTTGTGTTTGGAGACGTGTTCAGCGAGACCCGGAGCAGCGCCAGCCTGATTTCAACTGTAGCAAAGAGCTGTGGATTTTTTGGTATGGAGATGAACCTGAAAATCTTCGTCAGGCTTTGCCACATGATCTTGGACTAAAAGGTAGGCTAATGATTATGACAGTGGTAATAATATTCAACGTTTCTTTATGTTACATTTTTCAGTTTCAGCAGATTTTTCAGGTTCAGATAAGTTTTCCTGTTATATATATTTCTTTTTCAGGTTCAATGAGGTTTTCCAGGAACTTCATTTCTAATGTTAATATACCTGTATGGTTGGTTTTTATTGATAATTCTTAAACAAACCAAAAAAAATTCAAATATTTATTATGCTCACACTATCAACATTCATTATGCAATACATATTTTGATTAAGGTGATGCCCATTTGATATTTTTTAATCATAAAATACTGTTGTAGTTTTTGTAATATGTTATTGAATTTATGTTTCATTGCATTATTTTATTAATTATTATGCATGTTTGCTAAATTTGCTGTCGTTAAATTTGGCTTCTCATGAAATCATCATTAGCCTCAGAAACTGTTTTCGATGTGGATTTGAAATATTTACCCATTTATGTATTTGTTTTCGTCAGAACTTGAAAGTGGAACCTGGGACAGAGATAAAGACAATGGGTTGACCTACGAATGCCGGACGTTGCTTTTCAAAGCATTGCACAATTTGATCGAGAGGTTTGTTTGGTTTTTGTTTTTTCAGTATGCCTGTCAAGGGAAAGAAAGGGTGTGCTGAAAGTTACAATTTGTGCAGTTGTTGAAAGTTGGTTTAAGGGCGCTGGTATATGTAAAGTGCCACTCATGCATTGTTTTGATCTGGTAAGTTTGCTAATTTTATTGAATAAAATGTGATAATTGTAATGTAAAATTGAAATGCAGGAAAACAATATAAATTAGTTCTGATTGATATGATTTAGAATTTGAATTAGACCAAAATACTGATTCCTTTCTTTTGATATTTATTTTAAAGACTGAAGTTTAAATCATTTTCATCTCATTTCAATTTGTTGGAATTGGTGGCTCCTGCAATTATTTTTAATTACATCGAAAGCTTGATCGACTGACCGCTATTAATGGGGCTGGTGAAAGTTCACAACACCTGCTAATTTTCATAAATATGACAACTTAAGCTGCTGTTATAGTCAATTTATTATGGGAACAGTAAGATTGTAATTGTTTTATGCCGCCTTTCCTTTTTAGCTGAAGGCAATTTACAATAGCATTTAACCATTGACATAAAATTAGAAAAACAATATATTTTTACCTATTTGTCACGCAAGGTTCATTTATATTTAATCTTGATTAAATCGTGACCATGTAATGTTGAGTTTGCAATTTTCTGTGAACATCCAATGGTATGAATTCGTCAGTTTGTGTCATTCTGATCTTTTGCTGTTTTAATGTTCTAATGACTTTTGTTCTCAAAGTATTTGTTTTCAAATGATGTCTGTCATTTACTCATTTTATTCATGATTTACAGGAATCTCTTGCTGAAGAATTTTGTCCGTTTGGGTCAGTGGTTTGTTCTGCCTTATGAACATGGATCTACTGAAACAGGGTGAGTCTGATGTTTGAGCACATTAAGTAGAATGGTAGTGAATTACAACTGCTCTGGTTACAACATAGCGTTAACTTTTTGGTGGAAAATATATATTCTTTTAGGATAACATTTAACTTCTACTTCTAGACAGCCGAGCTGGGAAATAATGTAACAATCTTGAATTAACCTAACATTGAGTCTGAAAATATTGCTCCTAGTTTTTAGGTGGTGGATGGTCAAATTCATTATTTGTCCCTATGTGGTGGATTATAATTATAGAAAGTTGCTGGTGTTTCGTTCTCTTACAATGAGAAAAGTTTTTCTAAAAGTCTCATTATGTCAAAATTATTGACGAAACAACTCTAGATAAGGCTTTTTATTGTTGTTTTTGCTTTGTTCTGGTGATGAATACCTACAATTAGTCTATCAGAGGCCAGACTTGGTTACTTTTTGTTGCTATTGTGATTTTATCCATTTTCATAACTCTCATCTTCCCCAGGGTTCATCTAAGCTTTTGCTTCCATTATTTTTTACACGGAGAGAGCCAGGTGTGTGCCAGTATAGAGGTCAAACTGAGGCCGCCTGTGTGGAGACTGACATCTCAGCATCTTGCCTTGGTACAGGACAATCAAGCGAGCATACAAGGTGAGTTAATGTGTGGGCTCTTGTGATTTGGGTCCTCCTGACTCTCTCTCTCTCAAATCTCCAACACTGTTTGAAAGCCAGATTTATCTGTAACACAGGTGTTTTTGGTCCAGTCTTCTTGTTTTTGTTCATTTAATGCAATATTGCTCACTTCTTTTTTTTTTGGGGGGGGGGGGTGTTTTTGGTTTGTATTTGTAACTACATTTGCAGTCATTGGTTGATTTTTGGGGGTATTTTTCTATGTCTGATATGATTTCACCTTCTTCCATTTCATATTTTTTATTCAGAATAGTGTCTGTTGTTAAACGATTACTGGCTATTGTGCTTGAGAACATGATTGTCACATCACTTTGTCAATGATGAAATAAGTTTGTTCCTTCTTTCTATTTCACAATGGCAAGTTATGATCAGATTTTCTTCGGGGCTGTTGATTTTCTTCTAGTAGTCGGGCAGATTTTTTCTTTCCAAGTCAATAGTTGACATGGCTGCACCACTTTAAAACCTTAATTGAACCATTGCACTCCTCTCCTGTGGATCATAGCACTCATAATCATATTTATATATAGATGTGTGGGTATGCTCAATACCAAGCAGGAGTCTGGTTGGAATAGTTCTTAGTTATTGATCAGATTAGAGCTGAATATATGTCAAGTAAAAATCTGTTTCATGTCTGGTTGCTAGCGGAAGTTTTTATAGTGTAAAATGCTATTTGCTATTATTGAATTTGATGGTTCAATTGCTGAAATAACCAGCTCTTAAATTATGTTAGGTTGGCAGGTGAGCCACCGTCTCTATTGTGTGTTTCTCTATATAGATCTTTCGAAATGTTACACCATTTCAGTGTTGTTGTTTTGTGGGGTTTTTTGTTGTTATTATTTTATTTTGTATCTTCAGATTTGAATTTGGGGTTTGTGGCTGTTAGTGTATTTGTATTACTCTCTTTAGACCTTCCTTTGTCTTTATTTTTGATGTATGACACCAGTTGACAGTGACAGTAGTTCTTCTATTGCTTGCTATTCTCCTAGTCCACTTTATCCAAGAGTGTGATTGTTTGAATTTGCTCCATGTATTTTAGTTTGAGCGGATAACTGAAGTAGACATAATAGGGCTCCAGATGTTGGGAGTTAGTTCACAATATTGTAATGAGGATTGAAGGATTTTTTTTTGGGGGGGGGGGGGGGGGTGGAAGGTAATAGATAGGACGAGTTGG